>SNQJ01S0061362.1:37260-55841 GCA_010110895.2 Picea sitchensis | reverse complement strand
TATGCCCCGACAAACGAACTCATATCTCTACGAGGTATATGTCTTGGTCGAGCAACCAACAACATCGCAGAGTATAGCGTCGTTGTTGAATTATTGGTTGATGCTATCTCTCTTGGAATTCGTCATTTGGTTGTGCGACTTGAATCGTAGCTTGTAGTACTACAAATCAGTAATGTATATTCTATTCGAAGTCCTACTTTATTAAGGGTATATTTGCGGATTCGCCTCTTGGAACGGTATTTTGATCACATTGAATATCAGCATATTCCTAGAAGTATTAATACATTAACAGATGCTTTAGCTAATTATGTTTTGGACAGGCTTTTAAATCATTTGTAAATCAAACACATTAAAATGTACACAATGTAAAGAAACCGGTAGAAGCCGTGTATATATATAACAATCAAAAGAGTTTCTTTTTACAAAATGTTTGTCCGAAGACCAAAATATCAAAAACTAAAGCTCCTGGATTCTACATAGTGACGTCACGGATGACGTTCACGGTAACACACTAATGTCCTAGCAACTCTGCAGAGTAGTCGACCCATAGATGCAGAGAATCCCACAGTGTGACGCTGATCGCGTCATGGAATCTCTTCCAGAGCTATATCTGGAACGTCTTCCATCAGACCTTCTAAATTCTGCTCCACTGTCAGATAATCCTCGACATACTGTGGTAATACTGTTGATGCTTCTCCTCGATGCTGGATGGGATAAATTCTAGCGGGTCTATATGGTCCAACGTCTGTGTTATCAACAAGTATTTGGTGTTAGTCTTCGGGTAAAACTATAAATCAAAAACATTTAAATATGATAAAAATTCAAAAACATTTAAAAACAAAAACAATTGTGTACTTCTTACCGAGATCTCCCCACTAAGCATCTTCAAGAAGTGCTAGATCCGGATCTCCTCGGAAATCCAGCCTGGCATATGCGTAGTCGTCCACCATCAGCATCTGGTTCTGCAACCAGTCAAAGAAAACATCGTCATATTTGATGATAGGACCTGCCACATGTCGGGCCATGAGTCGACACCACCGTAACATCCTCGGATCCATAGGACCCAGAAAGTGCCACTCAGCCTATAATCGAAGCACAGGGACCCTCTCTAGGAAGAAGGACACTAACAAAGACCCATATCCAAACTATTTCATATCTCCACGCCTGCACTTAGTCAACTGTTTTTTGACATTGCGTAATACTGCGTCAGCCCAGTTAAATACCCAGGGCTCAGTACACTCGATGGCGTACTGAAAATATCTCTACAAAGCCATATGTGGAGCAACACTTCCTTCCATACAATCAATGGTAAAGAGAATAGTGAGGAGAGTTAAATCAGTTACTCCCCAAATTGCCACTTTCCCTTTCTTCCTTTCGGCCTCAAGTACGCAGTACTGGTTGCAGTATTCGCTCATTTTTAAACCCCCTGCTCTGTTGCCGGTCAAACTGACATAGGACCCACGCCGGGATAATCCGGTCAAGAAATAGATGTCCTCGATGTCAATAGTCAATGTATGAGCTCCCACGATAAAAACTTGTTGGTCCGGATCCCATATTCGGACTAGGAACTCCAATAATCGAACTTGGGCTTTCATGCCCGGGATACGGAAATATTTTAAGAGACCACAGTCTCTTAGTGCAACTATGGTGGGAGGATGGTTTTCGGCATTGGCGTTATCCTCCTCATGCTCTTGTTCCCGCCACTCTAGCACCATGGTTGTGGCTATTTACCTGCATAAGAAACATACAAACATGGTTAATGATCTTATTCATGAGATAATTTTTTGCTATTGGCTAAACGTTACATAAATTTTTGAATTATGCGTTTTTCGCAGGTGACCTACTTTACACAGTGCGAACTTCTCGCAGGCGGCTTAAGGCCCACCTGCGAGAAGGAGTCATTCTCGCAGGTCCCGTATGGTCCACTTGCGAGAATGCCTCCATGCAAAAAGGGTTCAAAAAACTAAGTTAAAACTTAACTTTTTACCAATGAAATCATAATTTTGAACCATGAAAAGATCAGGGATTGAGAACTTACCAAAATGATGCTGACGGCTCGTCGAATGATCACCCGTAGATCCCGTAAATCGGCACCGAATGTAGAGTGTAAAATGAGGGTTTTTGAACTCAATGGTAAAAGTGTGAAATGATATGGTAAATTTTGTTATTGACTCATTTTAATTACTTTTTACTATATCAAAAGTGGGTTTTTATGTTTATCTATTATTTAACCCTAATCACTAATGTAAAAATGAGTGAAATGACTTGCATGTAAGAGAAATGGATGATTATGGACATAATTTGTTAGAACCAAACATCAATATAGCATGGAAAAACCTGGAAAAGTACTCAAGCGCCTTGGCTGAGAGATAATTTCAGATAATAAGCCTCTTCGGTGGCTAACCTCCTTTACCGCCAAAATGAGCAGGTACAAGATGATTCAAAGTGAAAATGTCTCCTTGGTATATATGGGAGACTAGGAGGTATAGTACAAATGGCCTAAAGGTGACATAATTAAAATAACATTGCAATCTAAGAATTACAGCTAATGGCCTAAAGCCGACATAAATAAAATAGCATTACTAATATAATATGCCCCAATTGGGGTAATGAGCCAACATTGGGGATTAACATGCCCCTCCCATAGAGACAAGTGTTGTCCACAACACTTGAGTAACTTCTGGATGCTTACATTATAAAGACTCATCTTCCCAAGTGGATAATTGATCAGGTGGTTTCCTCCATTTAATGAGATACTCTTAAATTGCGTCTATTCATAGGCTGGCAAAATTCTTGTGTCCATTGATGGCTTGAGGGCTCAATATGATTTTCCTTCTCGTCAAGTTAAATATAGTTTTAGGCTGGGAGGATCTTGTCTCCTATAACCTTCTTTAAGCACATGGAAAACTGGGCAGGTGTGCTGGTAGAATGCGAACGAAAACTCCCAATTTATGCCATAGGTATAATCTTTACTTGCAACACCTTATGGCCCCATAGTACTTTGGTAGTAATTTATTATCCTTCTTGGCTTGCTTAGGGGACATCTGTTTGTATGGTTGCGTGATACAAAACCCCCAATCCCCTACTTGAAAACTTCTTTCACTCTGATGTTTATCTGCTTTATTTGTTTCATGTGATTACAGCATGCCATAGTCGGGTTGTCCTTTAATATTTGGAGAATTTGTTGTTGATTCGATGTGATCTTCCACTACTAGAACCTTGATTTTTCTTTTTAGAAAGGAAGTGATGGAAGGAGGAATTAATTTATCCATAAAGTTCCATAAATGGTGTCATTTTGTTGATTGAAGGAAGTGTTATACCACCATTTTGCCAAGGGTAACCATTTGAACCATTGTGTTGTTTGTCGGAGACAAAGCAACGAGGTAGCCTTCGGACATTTGTTCACTATCGGTTTGTCCATCAGATTGAGGGATGATGGGATGAGCTATGAGCCAATTGAGTACCCAAACAGAAAATAATTCTGTCCAAAATGTCCAGGTGAATATGGGATCTCTGTCTCTTACAATAATCTTTGGGCTGCCATGTAGCTTTTGAGGCGTCTCCATGAATGGGGTGGAAGCTGTACTAGCTTTGAAGGGACAGAGAGGGTGCACAAAGTGTACATGCCAATTCAGGTCCTAGTAACAATCCTCCTTGATGACCTCTTTCCTTGGACATTGGTAACCCTGTGAGAAATCCATGGAAACCTCCTCCAGTAGAGCTTGGGATGGATAATGGTTGTAAAGACTTGGGGGTCTTAATTGTTTCCACCTTATTTTGTTGGCAAACCACACATTACATACAAACCTTTGAACATTAGTTTAAAGGCCATCCAAAAAAAAAAATCCTTCTTGACTCTATGAGGAGTAGGTTTTCAAAATCACAGTGCCCTCCCTCTGGAGGTGTGCAATTCAATAGTACCCTTTTGTTTGAGTTGGGGAGTCCTTACATAAATATATAGTCTACGATCTTTGTACCATAGTGAATCATTTTTCCATGTAAATGTATCGTGCCTTTGGAATCCTTTTGTAACCTTTGAATGAGACTCCACACTTTTTCATCATTTCATTCATCCCTTGCTTCTACTATCCAATGAGGGTTGGATGGTCGAGATAGCACAAAGAAAGGCCTGTCTTTCATCCTTTATTGAGAGTCCATCTTCCACAACATTTTGCTTCCCCTTTTTATAGATGATTTCAAAATCATAGCCAATATCTTGGTTAGCCATTTTGTTGTTCTTAGAAGATAGTCTTTGTTCCAAAGAAATTATTTAAGACTATCATGATGCATTTTGACAGAGTGCCTACCTATTAGGTAAAAGGCAGCCATTTTTCAATGCATGTAGTATTGCCATCATTTCCTTCTCATAAATGGGTTTGTGTAAGTCCCTTCCCTTGAGTGGTAGACTTTCAAAGCCAAGGGCCTTCCTTCTTACGTGGGACAGCACCAATTCCATTTCCCGATGCATCACATTCCACGGTAAAGGTTTTTTTGAAGTGCAGGTGAAAAGTCAAGGCAGAACTTTACATCACCTCTTTAAGTTTTCCAAAAGATTTAGTTGCCTGCAGGTCCATGAAATGCATCCTTCTTAGTTAGTGCCGTTAAAGGTCTTTGCTATTCTTCCATAGTTCGAACAAACTTGCATTGGTAAACTGTCAAAGCCAAAAATCCTCTAAGATTTTTTTTAATGCTTTAGAGTCGGCGGGTCCATCATGGCCTTAATCTTGTTAGGGTCTACCTTGGCCACCTTCATGAGATACAATATGAGGCCAAATGCTCTACCTCCCTTTCTCCCAAAGAAAAATTTGGATGGTTTGGCATATAGTTGTTGCTCCTTTAGTAGTTGTAGCACCTTGTCAACATGTTGCAGATGATCCTCCAAGACTTGCTATAGATTAGGCATATCATCAAAAATACTAACACAAATTTTTGAAGGAAGGGGCTTGAAAATGGAAATTCATCAACCCTTGGAATGTGGAAGGTGCATTTGTAAGGCCAAAGGGGCATGACCAAAAAATTCATAATGGCTTTCATGAGTTTTAAATGTTGTTTTTAGGATATCTTCTTCCTTCATTCTGATTTGATGATACTGAGCGAAGATCAGACTTTGTGAAGTAGATTGCTCATGTAGTTCATCTAACAATTCATCAATCAGAGATAGAGCTATCTTTAATAGTGATCTTGTTGAACTCTCTAATGTCACGGACTGTCACATGCATGAGTTATCTTTCTTGAATACCATTACCAGCAGTGTAATTAAGAACTTTGGCTAGGTCTAATAATGCCGACCCCTCTAACATTTCTTCTACCATGGCTCAATTTCACTCTTCTAGGAAAAAGGGTATGCGTATGGGCTGATGTTTGGAGGAACACTCCCTAGAATTAGGCAAATTTCATGATCATGATTTAGTGGGAGGAAGACCTTTGAGATATCTTCAAATGCTGGAATGCTTATCAATGATCTTTAGGAGATCTTGAGAATAGATTAAACTAGATGTTTGAAAATCTAGTGAGCATGGTTGTGCAATGTGCCTTGATGCCCCTTTTTTGCAATAATTTTGTCGTAATGGATTAGAACTATCACCTTACTGGGTTTCACAGTGATACCTCTTAACTCAATTTCTTTCCCTTCAATGAAAATTTCATGAAAAGTTCTTGAAAATTAAAATCCCTTGTTCTAATGATTGTAACCATTGGTTCCTAGTACAACATCGCACCACCATGGGTATAGCAATCGATGGACTATTCGTTACATATTCCCCCATGGTAAGATTGATCTTATTACATTTTCTTTAGCAATTGATAGTTCCTCCAGAGTCAATTAGGACTATTATGTTTTTAATAGTCCTAATTGATTTTGGCGCTGGATATACAAAGCATGTGAGATCTTTGGCTAATTTATCATGAATGGAAATTATGAGTACTTCGAGGAATCAATTGGGACTATTACCTTTTCTTTTTGATGTATCTTCAATCTTGAGGGTTTTAGGAGTACTAATTCAGTAATGCATTACGTTATATCGTGGGAGTCAACTCTTAGGATGAAATTGATTCTACGTTTTCATCTTGAGATGGTTCTTGTTCTTCTTCTTCTTCCTCTTCACAATCTATGTAGAATAATTTCTTCTCACCACACCTATGTCCCTTACTATGCTAACATCACAATTAAAGCATAAACCTTTTGCTTTTCTTTCCTCAATTGTTGAGGTGTCAATATGTAGGTTGATGTGTTTTAGGAAGAAGAACATTGTTCTCTCTATAGATGTTAGGATGGAATCCTTCTAGTAGCCATAGCCATATTTTTACTTTCAACATTTCTTGCCACCTTAAATGCATTCTCAATGATTTGGGTTTCTAAAGGCGAACCTCATGTTGAATGTTATCCTTTAAAGTTCCTATGAATACATCAATCAGGAGTGCTCATCATCTGGAATATGGTTACCTTTATATTCAACCTTTGGAAGTTCTCAATGTGCTTTCGGTAACATAACCCTTTTGCTTGAGATTTATCAATTATTGGCTAAAGAAGGTATTTCTCCTTGTATCCTCATAGTGTGCTATCATTTCTTCCATGAAAATTGTCAATGGTGATTTGCGAGAACAAATCCATCGATACCAAACAAATTGATTGGAGTTCTAAATATAAAGAAACAATTAGGTACCTTTGTGTATGTGGCACGTTATCAAGATCAAAGAATTGCCATTTGATGTATCCATGTGATAAGGTCCTTTCCATCAAACTTCCTCCTTATCAATCTTAGGAGCGTGGTTGGTATTCAAACCAAATTTGGAGTTTCTCCATTCTTGATTCACCTTCATGTGTCCTCATCATGAATTTCATGGGATGAATTTTCCACTTTTGGGTGTCTTCTCTGTTCTGAAATCTTTTTCATTACTTCCATGATATTAACTTCCATTGAATCCATCTTAATTATCCAACAGCTTCCATTGAATCCCATCTTGGCTTCCATTGAATCCATCTTATTATCCATTGAATCCATCTTAGTATCAACAGCCAGTTGGATCCCTCATCTCTTGTAGTTCATATTTGGTTCTTCTTTTGTAAATCATTTTGTCCCTACGCATTTTATTCACCTTCAGCAAAGAGTCCAATTAGGATTTTAAGGAGGCTTATTTGGTGTAGAAGTTCCCTTTTGGGTGGCGTGTTGGCCAAATATCGCACGAGTCTTGATTTTGGGGGTGGTTACGCTGGGCAATGGCTGATACGGTATATCTCCCAAGTTTATTCCCTTATAGGTATCAGAGCTTTCCTTTAAAATGTATTTTCTGATATTTCTTCTCTGCAATGCCACCGGGTCTGATCAAGAGTGGATGTGCCAAGGTGGAATTCACGGTAACTTCCTCACAACTTGCGATTTTTTGGTCTTTCCCGAAAGTCTCACTTGTATAGAATGCCCAGCACAAAATAATTGATATCAAATTCTGAAACTTCGCACCGTCACAATCGTGCATGATCAATGCAACTAGTCCCTCAATTTGGATACTCTAGGAAAGTTATGATTTTTTACCTAGAACACCTTGTTGAGACTAGTCAATGGGGCTGGTCGGATACCCTATCTTACCGCGAGGTGTATCTACAAATTTAAAATGACCAGAAGCTTTTACCACGAGGATAAAATACTAATTTCATAATTTTCTCCTGAGGAGGGGCAGGGTCTGAAACATTACAGAAAATGTTTTATAGCTTGAAAATATCTCAATGACTCATTTCAGGATGACTCCATAAACCTATCTTGTACAAGTTATCTCGAAATTATAAAGGTCTCAGGAGCTGAATTTGGAAACCAACGTACCTTGATCAATCTACTAAATACCCTCCAAGCGGTTCCTTATGAAACATTCTAGAAAAGTTATAGCGAAAATTCCACGGTGTGTCTCAGATGTAGCGAAACCCCAAGACCTTGAGCTCGATACCATATGTTAAGGGCAAACATCAATATAGCATGGAAAACCTGGGGAAGAAGTACTCAACGGCTTGAAACTGAGATAATTTCAGATAATAATCCTCTTGAGGGCAACCTCACTTTACCCCACTTAAAATATTCCAAGTACAAGATGATTCAAGATGAAAATGTCTCCTTGGTATATATAGGAGACTAGGAGGTATAATTACAAATAATGGCCTAAAGCTTGACATAATTAAAATAACATTACTAATCTAGAGAATTAAAACTAATGGCCTAAATCCGACTATAAATAAAATAGCATTATTAATCTAATATGCCCCAATTAAAGGATAATAAGCCACTATTTAGGGATTATACTTAATTTGTCTCGGTGTGTTATATTTTTGATTGTTTTCTATGGTTTGATTTTGATTGAGTGCCTTTTTTCCGTTCTTCGGCTTGTGACAAACAGAGCGTGATAGAAGCGTCATTTTATCTCTTTTAGACCGTTGTGGTTATCACGAAAAAGGAACCCCCCACAGAGGTTTTCTTTAATCTTTTGGACTCTCTAAGCGGAAGAATCATCGGCGACATTGTTATTTCCGCGGCTTCCGATAAAGTATTTAAGTATGCATCCTTTGACGATAGTTTAACCAACACGGTCTCGTTGGACTACTTTATGCGAAAAAGGCGAGAAATTTCTCTTTTAAGTGTTTCCAAACTCTATAATCTTGAAAACCTTAGAGTTTTCTATCTGGATTTCGTTAAACAAACATTGACAGACCAGTAATGGGACCAAACACTCCTTCCTAGGGTTAGTTAAAATACTCCGAGGGACTCATCCAGGATGAGCTTATATCAACAAGCATATGTGATCCTCTTCAAGCTAAGTAAAATAAAAGAGATTACCCAGAAATGGTGGGAAAATTTGGGAAAGGGTATGTTTCATCTTTGTTTTGATTGGCGATGAATTAATGGCTCTTGAACATGACACCCCTATTCATCATCTGAAAGCTGGTTTGGGTAATCCATTTGTCTCTCATTGATTTGATATCCAAGGTCTGCTCCATTAGTAATAGGTATTTGAGTCAAATCTGCCAAATCATTGGTCATTAATGAATTTCATATGTTCAAGAGAAGTCGTCACGAAACCTCTATTTAGTCGACCATCTACAGTTATCCATTCTCGTGTTGGCCTTCCCCGTGTCCAAATTCCAATTTCTACATGCTCTGTTCATTATCAGAAACTCTACGTTACTCATTTAGTGTCATTGATGGGGATACATCAAGGGCCTCTGGCGAGTCTTGTTCCATCGACTTCAACACATTATCGATTAAGACTTAGAATCATTTAGTACCTTGGAGCTTGCATGGCTCAATGGCAAGTTTCCTCACTTTCGACCGGTGGGTTTACATCATTGACCTATGATCGAAGGATTCCATTGATTGTTCGACATCCAGCAACTTATTTCTTCACCATTGATGGATTGTACTTTAGTACTTAGCAGGAGTCATTGACATCAATGGTGATTTCCCTACGCTTATTAATGGATTTACATCAATGGCGATCCAGTGGTTTCTACCATGTTGACTTCAACACATGTAATCACATGGTTAGATTAAGTACTTTGGGCAATGAGATTAAATACCCTGGATGGTAATGTAGAAGTGATCCAGTTTGCGTTGAGTATGTATAATTTGCGGCGCTTAGATCCCTTTGTGTATGTTTGATGGCTATATGCGTCTTGATTGAAAATTTATACATAGATCCCACGGTGTATTCGGTGCTGTGCTATATTATGGCGCATGGATCCGCAGTGTATGATTGGTGGCCATGACCTTTGTTTATGATGTCATGGAGTCTATGGTGCGAGTATGGGAATTCCTACCTCGAGAATTGGTATACATGATATTCTATTGATGCTTAGATGTTTTCGCAGGTTTTTGATTAGGTGTGCTCTTGGTTCTTGACACACATGCGACTTGCAAAGTCTATTGATTGTCGCGATTCCACTCCTCGGACTTTGGGGGCATTTATTTATCCACAATTTTGGTCATCATGATGATGTTATGATGATGAAATCAAGCTCTTTAATAAGAACACTTTCTTGAGAAAAATTACATTTATGCCTTCGGAAATCATGCTTTTAAGGGATGTTCGCGGGCTACCTATATATTTGCCTGTGAGAATTCATGATTCTCGTAGGCTACCTTTAGCTAGGGTGCAAGAAGTTTGCTTTGTGTTGAACTGCTAGGGTGTGATCTCTTCCTAAAGCATGGAAAAGTATGAATTCTCGATGTTTCTAGATGGGAATCTTCTAGATGGGTGAGTTGGCATTCGAATGGATTTGTTGGTCTTTGGCATTCCGGATATCTTGGGATCATTCCTATCAAGTAACCTAATCTATTTTCTCCTATATATTGTGGGGAATGCTTATGGAAAAGGTTAGAAACAAACTGAATGCTTATGGAAAAGGTTAGAAACAAACTAGAAAGATATTGATTGGAGAATTATTGAAAGCTTGTATGAAGGATTGATGCTACAACGGCTAGAGACAACAGCAAGGTCATCAAAAGTGGTTGATTTTCTTCATGCATGAGCAAGTGTGTGTGTCAAAGCTAGGATCCATCGAAAGGAGATATACAACATCAAGGCTTAGGTTGTAAGTTTCACTTTCAATTAATTCAATACAGTAATATGTCCCTTTCCCATAAAGATGATGTCACTTTATTACATAATTCCTTGATCATATGTATAGATTAGCTATTGAATATATTGATTTGCCTTTACTTCGATTGGTTTGTACTATTTGATCTGAATGGAAAAAGAGCATTGGAGCAAATCTTGGAACAACAGAGACCCAAGGAAAGCGTTCATAAGGTATGTCCATGATCCTTGTCTCTTAGTTCATTCAATAGGCTAGATCTAGGGAAAGAGTATTATTCTGTCATGTTTTGTTCTAGATCCAGGTGGATCTAGGGAGATCGGTTTGTGTCCGCACTTACGGGTTAATCCTAAAAAATGAACTCATTAAGGTATACAGAGTATATCATGTGTAAATTATTCATTATTCACAACGGTTAATGAGAATTCTTCCATTCTTTGTCTCCTTCTTCTAATTTCTCCAATTATCTCTGCAAATGTGTGTATTATTGTTTATCTAGGTCTATTTTGTGTAGGTTAAACAAAATTACATGGTATCATAGTCGACGGACTACTAAGAAAAAGCTACACCAAAAAATTTTGTAGGTACAAAAGATTAAAGACAACAACAAGATGGAATTCCAAAAAGAATTCATTCTTACACCCTACAACTATTTTGCATGGAAGGAGAAAATATACATACATATCGAAACTAGAGGATTGTAAAGGTTAACCTTGAATATAGATACAAAACCGACATCATCCATAGAAAAATTCAAGTACTTAAATCGCATGGATGAGGCACTCAGAACAATTTGCAGTCTTATTTCTCCCGATCTCCTTTTTCATATATCTTCCTGTAAGATTCCCAATGAAGCCTAGACTACCTTGGAAGGGATATTTCACATGATGAGATGATGGGACACATGTTGGAGGTGGATATGCTCACACTTGATCCAAAAATCTTCGAAAATATCCAAGATTTCTTTAAAAAATTCAAGGATTTATCGTCGCAACTCAAATCTTGCGGAGTTGATAAATCGGAGGAGAAACAAATTGTTCTCACCATTCTCTCTAATATTGGTCCTGAATTATGTGTATTCGTATCCACATTCCATACTATCAGATTCACCTCTAGAGCCACCTAGAATATGCCTTCTCTTGAGGACTTTATCAAATCCTTGACACAAGAGAAAAATAAGCTCATCAACGTGGGAACAAACAAAGGCCAAAGGGTGCACACACTCATTGTGCATGATGGAAGACATAAATATCATAGATATAAAGATAAATATAAATGAAAAGGTCATGCACATCCAAATAAGGAAGGGTACACAAAACCCATCACCGATGCCTCCAGATCCAAAGCAGAAAAGGGAAGAAAATGAGAGAAATGCATGTATTGTCACAAAGGATTCCATTCGGAATCCACATGCATGAAAAAATAAATATATTTGATGTCTCAAATACTTTAGGAAAACAAGATTGGCGATTTCATCCCCAAGGGTGTAAAGAAGAAGAAGCCATAAGATCTGAATTCCAAGAAAGGAAATTCTAGCCATGCCTTGATTACAATCAACTCCTCTCCTGATGATTGGATTGTAGATTTAGAAGCATCACATCACATGGATGCCTCAGAAGAAATATATTCTTCATTGGATGCATGGAAAGGTCCTCCTATTCTGATGGGGGACAACTCTTCTATCGAATTCATCGACAAAGGAAGGATTGAACTCACCAATGGAAGCTTCAAGAATGTGTTTCACATTCCCAAACTTTTTGTCAACCTTCTCTCTGTGTATTAGATGACGAATTATGGAGACGGAAATAAATTCATGTTCACACCAAATTCTGTGGATATCTACGACATGAAAACCAACTCCAGGGTTTCTACCGATGAGGTAAATCATCAGTCTAGATTGTATACTTTCTCTGAATTCATTGAACCTAATTTTGCTTTACTTCTTACTCATGCTGATGAAAGTAGTAGGATATGGCATGAAAGGTTTGGACATTTGAATTTTAGATGCATGCAACAACTTAGAAAGAACATATTGGTTGATGGTCTACCATACATCCATTTCTCCAAGGGAGTGTGTGGGGGATGTGTTCTCAGAAAACATCCTGAAGAGAAATTCGACAAAGGAAAGTCTCAACAAGCTTCCACACCTTTAAATATGATCCACAGTGACCTTATGGGTCCTTTTATGCATCCATCGATCAACAAAGTGAGGTTTGTTCTCATTTTTGTTGATGATTTCTTAAGTTTTACATGGATCTACCTTCTCAGGAAAAAATCTGAGGTCTTTCAACACCTCAAAGATTTCAAAGCCCTGGTTGAGACACAGTCCGGAAAGAAGATTAAGGTCCTCTGAACTGATAACGGAGGAGAGTATGTAAATAATGAGATCCATAATCTTTTCCATGAGGTAGGGATTCAGTTGCAGCATATAGTTCCCTATACTCCACAGCAAAACGAAATTGTTGAACGGAAAAATAGATCTCTAAAGGATATGGCATCTTGCATGTTGCATGTAAATTCACTACCACAGAGTCTATGGGCTGAAGCACTTAATTGCACAACATACATCCAAACAAATATCGTCATAGATATGTCAAGGATAAGACCCCCTACGAGGCTTGGAGCGGCCTCAAACCGGAAGTGGCCCACTTTCGCATTTTTGGTTTACGTGCATGGACCCAGATTCCCTCTGAAAAGAGGAAGGGACTTGATCCACAGAGCACTGAGTGCATTTGTTTTGGATACCTTGATGGTGTGAAGGGATATTGTCTTATTGATCTTTCCTCGAACCAGCTCATCATTGAGCGTAGTGTCCAATTCAAGGAAAGTTTCTCACATGCACCTCAACAGCCGCATGCAGACACCTTCACTCTTCCACCTGTATGAGATGATGAGCATGCACATTCCGACTCTTCTTCAAACAATATTTTTGATTCAAAGGAATCACATGATTCATATTTAGAATCAATATAGTCAGATACAGATTCAGAGCATCCATATGCAGTTGCAGATCTAGAGAAGAGGCCCAAGTGGGCACAAACTACTCTTCAAGTTGTAGGGGATCTCGTTGGTGATCCAGCCAATACTAGGAGGAATCAATCTGATTTTGAGGAGCCTCCTGTTGCACTCAATGCCACTGAACCATTTCCCTCCAAGAATCTTTTCTTTGTTYAGTCTTYAGATCCACGGTCTTATGGAGAGGCTGCTAAAAATCCCTTTTGGGAATCCTCCATGCAGGAGGAGTACAACTCCCTCCTCGAGAACCAGACTTGGGATTTGGTTCCCCTTCCTTCTGGGATGAAACTTGTCAKATGCATATGGATCTACAGGGSCAAGAGYGCAACAAATGGATAGATCAACAAATAAAAATCTAGGCTTGTCGCCAAAGGCTTTCAACAGGTTCATGGTATTGACTATGATGAGACCTTCACTCCAGTAGCGAAGATGGATTCCATACGATTGGCACTTTCCATTGCATAAGCCAAGGGATGGTAATTCCATCAAATGGACATGAAGAATGAATTTCTTCACGGTGATCTCTCTGAGGATATATACATGGAGCAGCCCCAGGTATTTATGCAGGACTCATCTTTGGTCTGTCGACTGAAGAAGTCACTTTATGGCCTCAGGTAGTCTCCAAGGGCATGGTATGCCAAGATGGATTCCTACCCATTGTCACTGAACTTTGTATATTGTAAATCAGACCCAGATGTCTACATGCTCAAGACGACTGATTCACTTCTACTTTTAGTTATATATGTTGATGATTTGCTAATCACTGGGTGCCGATTGTTGCAGTCAATAGGATTCTACATGATAGGTTTTTGATGACCGACATGGGTCTTCTACACTTATTCCTTGGACTCGAGATTATTCAGGATGCATCAGGCATCAAACTGTCTCAGGCCAAGTATGCACAAGATATCCTTAAGATATTTCACATGAAAGACTGCAAGTCTGCTCCGACTCCTTTCCTATCAGGAGTCAAACTTGAGGATGGTGGGGAGACTCAACTGGTTGACAACACACTGTACAAACAACTAGTGGGGAGTTTGTTGTATATCACACACTCCAGACCAGACCTCTCATATGCAGTTGGCACAATTTCCAAGGTCATGCAGGAGCTACATGAGCTACATTGGAAGGTTGCAAAGCTTATCCTTCAATACATACAGGGAACCATTACCTTTGGGATTCATTATGCAACAAACTCTACATTATATCTCATCAGGTTTACTGATTCTGGTTGGGTTGGCGATAGAACTGATTGCAAGTCCACATCTGGTTACTCACTTAGTCTTGGTTCCAATCCTATCTATTAGTCGAGCAAGAAGCAAGATTCCATTTCTCTATCTTCAGCCAAGGAAAATTACAGAGGGGTAGTTACATAACCATTTAGGCTATGTGGCTACAACATTTCCTCAGTGAGTTGGGTATTCAGTTTCATCGGTCGATCGTCATTTGGTGTGAAAACTAGAGCACTCTGAAGTTCTATAGAGATTCAGTTCAGAGGTAGTAGAAGAAGCACATCGAGATCCACATGCACTACATCCAGGACTTAGTACATGAGGGGATCATCGACTTACAGTTCTATCCTTCAGCAGAACATATGGCAGACATATTCACCAAGACCTTCACTGAGAAAAAGTTCCATTCTCTATGAAGTCATTTTGGAGTGAAGGACACAGTTTCCTAGCAACTGCAGTTCTTATTTTTACATACATTGTACCTTGAGGGGGGGGGTTTCCCATGAGTTTTTCCCTCTTTCCTCACTTTATTTTCAATGTATCATTTTTACTTGGGTACCTAACATGGCCTCGTTCCCGGGACCCAATCTTTATTTTCACCATAGTGATGTTCAAGGGGGGTGTTGGAGTTACTTCACACACACCTAGTATTTTTTTTTCCTAAGGTTTTTTCTTTCTTATTATTTATAATTAGTCATTATCTAGTCTCCTATAATTTATGGGAGAATATTCCACCTGGAGAATATTCTCTTTCAGTTGACACTTCAGTTTGACTAGTTGAGTTGAGTTTAGATGTTGCATTGGTTTTTTCACTATGCAACATTGGGATCATCACCATGCTAATTCAAACTTGCCTTGGTATCATCACTAGAGTGTTGTATTATCCTTTCTTCCCTAAGTTAACTCCTCACTACTCTTTTTTTAGTCAGTTAACTGAAGACTAGTTGACTAGTTAACTCAACTAGGTGGCAATTCACTCTCGTAACTGCCTGAGAGACTAGACTAGGTGGAAGTTCACTCCCGTAACTGCTAGTGTGTGTCCATATCACTCTAGACCACCACTATGGCACATTGGTTATCCTCTAGTCGAATTCATTTAGTTATATAGAGTATATCATGTGTAAATTATTCATTATTCACAACGGTTAATGAGAATTCTTCCATTCTTTCTCTCCTTCTTCTTCTTTCTCTAATAATCTCTGCAAATGTGTGTATTATTGTTTATCTATATCTATTATGTGCAGGTTCAACACATTTACAAGTTTCTCCTTCAATAACATATTATCCTTTTTGAGATTTTTGATTTCATTTTGATCACAAGTAAGTTGCCTTTCACGATCAACCTTCTCATCTTCATATTTTTTCAATTCCTTTTTCAAATTTCTATTATTTTGTTTCAGTCTGTCTATTTATTCTAAGGCACACATGAGTTATGCTTATAGATCCTCTTTTATTTCACTATCATTATCATGATAAGAGCTATTGTCCTCATTGTTATAAAAACTCTTCCGTTATTCGTAGGAGAGTCTAGAGTCTTCTTTTGCATAAGGACATTTAGCAACAAGGTGTCCTACTTATCCACAATAAATACATTTAAAAAGAGGCTTACCTTTGAATTTTCATGATCCTCTCTTAGGATTCCTAACAAATTTGGATTCTTAAACATTTGATTCGTTGTCTGGGTTGTCACGTCTTTTATATTCTTTTATTCTCGTCTTCTTTGCTTCTTTGAGGGATAAAACTTTTTGTACCAGTTTTTCCATATCTGACTTTTGATTGTATTCATTTTCTTTATCAACAAAATTTGTTTCTATGTCTATGAAGATAGATTTCATTGCATAAATATCTTGTATCTTCTCTCAAATCTCTTTAGCTTATGTACATTGTTCCACTCTGACTTTATGTGAATCAAATAAGCCACTCAAAATGACATTCATTGCTTTTGAATTATTTTCACTTGACTCCTTTGCAACTACATCTATTGGTGGTGTGTAACTAGTGCCAATTAATTTCCATACATCATATCCTAGTGCCTACAAATATGTTTCCATTCTTATGTTCTAGAATACACAGTTTGTTCCATCAAACAAGAGAGATTTGTTTGTGAATAATACTTCTGATTTATCCATTTATCTTACATGGATTTACCTTCCTGTGGTTAGACTGTTCTGAAGGAACCGACTCTGATACCAATTGTTGGTACACTTATTTATACTAAGAGGGGGGGTGAATCAGTATAAAACTAAATTTTATTTTCTTACAATTTTTATCAGTGTTTTACTTTACCAACTATAACAATTAATGATAAATACACAACCATGTAGTCCATAATACAGATACATTTAACATGGAAACCCATATGGGAGAAAACCACAAAACAATTATTTTATATAATTATGTAGGAACCAACCTACTGTTACAATTTTTTCATGAACCATCCTATAGGAGACACCAATCCCATTATATGAGAACCAAATCAACACTTCATGTAGGCACCAACCTATAACTACAATATTTGCAGGTGCCAAACTGATTGGGAAAATCGGTAAGTGCAGACATAAACAGATCTCCCTAGTTTCACTCCGAAACTAGAACAAAAAAAGACAGAATATAAAACGTTCCCTAAGTTTTAATTATCAAGCATACTAACTAACAAGAGATAAATGACATGCCTTTTAAATGTTGTTTGTCCTCACTAGTGTCATCCTCTCTCTGTTCCAAGGCTTATGGGATGTTGAACCTGTAAAAAGACATAAACCAATGAAGTGAAAGAAACAACGCATACTCAGCAAAACCTATGTATGTGATCAAGGAATCATACAATAAAATAAGAACAATTTATGGGAAATAAATATATCACTGTATTAAAGAATGTGGAAGAAAGATACAACCAGATGCCTTGATGTTGTCAGGTTCCTTCCAACAGTTCCTTTCTTACCACACACTTCTTCTCCACGGATTTTGAGATCAACAATCTATCTTAACAAAGCAAAGCTCAAAGCCAACATGTAAGCTCCAAAAACTCCAAACTACAAAACTCAAGAATTTTCCAACTAAGCACTAGCCAACTCAATCCAACTTTCCCCATGAGAAATCCTATCCTTTTATAAGATGAAAATGATAGGGTGATGAGGTTAGGATGATCCCAAGATATTATGGATGCGACTCAGATCCAAACTGACTTGAGGCCACATCACCCTCGAAGCTTCTATTCTAGAACTTTTGATAAATTCCCCTTTTTCCTTCGTACGAAAATCATCGCACCCTTAACACTGAGAAAACTGTGATGACATCGCAGGCCACTATGGTGCAACTTGCGATGATCCTATATCGTCGTACCCTTAACACTAAGCAATGTGTGATGATCCCTTTTTCTAAGGTTTTTGACATAGGAAAAGTATAATTCCATCTCTCTAGGAAAATGTATCTTCAATCTTCTTCAGGGATTCAGGCCATTGATCCTTATCAATACAAAGGATATGTTTACATAATTAATGGTCATAGGGGTGAGGAAAATAATGTGTGACACCTATTGGGAAATGGCACATCCAAGTTCTGAATTCTGATACCATTAATTTTATTGTTATGTTCTGCATATGAACAAAGTTCAGAGGAATAACAATAACAATTTATAAACAGAATTACAACATAAATTACATAAAAAAACCCATAATTATACACACATTAAATAACATAAGCTCATGAAATACATGTATCTCATGAAATAAACACCAACTGCATGCAGAACTTCCACGTTCCTC
>SNQJ01S0061362.1:13831-34560 GCA_010110895.2 Picea sitchensis | reverse complement strand
TGTAAAAAAACAAAATTAATATTTTTCTCTTCTCCATTAACTTGAAGCTTCTAGAATTTTAAGATCATATTTGAAAGGAAATTATAAACAATGTTTGTTAAGAACTTATAGTTAGTTTAAATTCATTTTTTATTTTATTGTTCTACATTTTGTTTTATTCACAATTTTAAGGTTAATTTAGGTTTATTTTTGTTTCACAGGTTTCTATTATCAGTTATTTGATATAGATCTGAGCGTGGCTTGATTTTTTTTTCTAAATACATTCAAAATGATTGATCCAAAAATAATATTGGATTGTTGCAAATAAATTTATGAGCAACAACAGATAAAATTTGGAAATGCGTCAAGAATAGAGACACGATTTTGCGGGATTGATTGCAACCAAACCGTGAGGAATTTGAATAAACGGTTGAAAACCCATCTCCCAAATGGACCCATTTAGCTTCCCCACATAAATTTTCCCAAAACAATGCACGATTGGAGAGATATTTTGGTTTCTTTACGAGGAAAATTTCAGGTGGAGAAAATTATTAGTGATGCCCAGATTGTTCATTCATTGTATAAATATATGAGAAAGTTCAAAGCCAGGGGGATGCAGGAAATTGAGAGGAGGATTTTTATCCTTTCTCTTTTGTATATTATTTATTTTGTAAACTTTTCTTCTTTTCAAATGGAGTAACAGATGGTTGGAATCTTTGGGAGAATGGATGATTATTTTCAAAGATGAATATGGAATTTTAGGTTGCTTAATGGATTTTGTCGTGTGAGTAAAATGGTTTTATTTTGATTGAATAATTGATTATGCATTGATTTAAATTAGCTTTAGTATTTTCTATCAATACATGGTTAATTGCTATCATTTATGCATTAATGTTTTCAATCTTTAAGAGACTATTATCCAAAAAATTAATTTTGGACCACAGTATGGACATGTGATTTTCAGAAATGATATGGAAAAGCTATTCACCATTGGATTTAGACCTGTGTGATGCTTATTCCATTATGTTCTTTTATTGGCTCAGTCTTATGAGATATTGTTATGTTTGATGCGGCTTTAGCCTTGTCATCATATGGTGTTTCATATTGTTAAGTATTTAGATGTTGTCCATAATTTGTTATTCCATTCTATATGTGTGATCAATTTGTCATTTGATTATTATTGAATTTATTCCTAATGTTAAATGATGGATAAAATCAATACTCAGAATTGAGTTTTCTCTCATTCTTAGTTATTGATTATCATAAGATCACATGATTTTTAATCAGTCATCATTCTGTTGTTATATTCTCACTCCAACACATCAAACACTTCTTTGAATTTATTCTGGAAGTACTAGTATTGTTTTGTCACAGGTTTCCCTCACAAGCAGGACAAGAAGGAGCTCAGACAACACATAAAGATAGTCCCAGTTTTGTTGATTAGGTATAGGTTAGTCTGTGTGTTATTTAGTTAAATTATTTATTAATGAAATGATGATTGCATAAATTATCTTTGTTTGTTTATGTATCGTTGTTTCAATTGTAGTTTCTTTGCATTTATTAGTTTAAAATCTTTAAACATTTGAAAAGAAAACAAAAATATTTTTGTTCTTTATTTATCTTAGTTAGAATCACTTTTGCGAACATTCATTTCACAAGATTATAAGTAAACCTTGCAAACTGTATATAGACTGTTTATAATCATTTTTATATATTCATGTTTCTATTTGAACATTTGTAATTAATACATAATTTGTTAGAATCGTAATTATAGGTTAGTTTATTTATTTTATTATTTTTAGGACTTAGTTGGCTAACGGAGCCATTAAACCCATCGGGTCAGTTCATTCCAAATGGCTTGGGTTAATTAGACAACCCCGGTTCAGATATGACCTTCTAGTTGACAGTGTGTCATTTACACCCGTCAACACTTCCCCACTTGCATCTCGATTGACTTTGGTTCCTCTTGTGCCAAGCCCGACACAGAGAGAAGTGTTTTAGCCACTGCCTCTTTAACCTTAGTCTTCTCTACGAGTAGCTAGTATTTTTCTCTCTGCATCTTCACTTTGTCCTCTTCGAACATCGCCCTGATTTCATCCTTCTCTTGTTGGGCAACTTGAAGTTTCTCTAAGATCTCCTCCTTTTCTTACTTTGCGGCTTCTCTAGCCTTCTCCTTTTTTTCTTGGAATTGACGAAGTCGAGCCTAGCCTTCTCCCTTTTTTCTGGAATTGACGGTCGAAGCCCTCAGCTTGAATCGCTAGCTTCATAAATTGGTTGGGCTCATCCTCCAATTTTGCAACTTGTGATGAAGAAGGTGTAATAGGTACTACGTGGATCGAATGGATAGCTGTTGTATGTCCTTGAGCTCCTTCTCTATTCTCTCATACAATGTTTCTTGTTTTCTTCATGTCTCTCCAGAGGGATATCTTCATCAACTCCACAGTTGTGATGATGAGATCGAAATCATCCACTATGAGCACATTCTTCAACTGGAGGCTTATTGGCTCGGGTCTTTTTTCATGCTGAGGGTCATGGAGAAACCTTCCTTTTCTTTCGATGTTTCGCCCTCTGTAAGGTGATCCTTCTGACGTAACTTCGCTTTTTTTTTTTCTTCCTCTTCTTCCCTCCTTTTCTTGTCTACTTCATCTCCTCCTCCCCTAGGTGGAGTCTACCTACTTTCCTTCTGAGGCGTTGTCCTCCTCATCAGTTTCTATGTTCTGTACTTCCTCCTTTTTCTTCTTTTTCTCCACGCTAGTCTGTCCATCATGTTTTTAACCAGTAATGGACTCAATGATGTCAGACCCAGGAGATCTGCATCTTGGGTAACTCTATTGTGGGGAACTCTGTTGGCCATTTTTTGGTGATCTCTTCCATATCTTTGTTGGTCATTTTGTAATAGGACTGCAACTCCTTCTTACTTTCATCCTAGCACGCAGTGATCTAAATACAATGTCAATCTGCACGGAACTTCTCTAACGGCCTATACTGATGCAAAGTGTCCAGGGACATTCGTGGAAATGCTTCAATGGAGCACTTCAACTGTAAGTAGTAAGAATGGAACATCGCGTTTGATTTCCACTACTTCGCCATATCGTTTGTATACCACAAGGTGGAGAACCTTGCAGCCAACGGATCTGATGTCTCAACTTTCGGGAAGGTTTCTCCTTCCGGCATTTTCCAAGTGGCAAATGTGATCAATATCAGTAGCCAACTGAAATGAAACTCATATCCCTGATCTTGCACTTCACGAAAGTCCTTCTCCAACTCATTGACGAGGTAGCTCGCCCATTTCATTTGCATGCCCTCTATGCATCTCCCTGTGAGGTGTTGACGGGCGTAAGTGACACACCTTCAAATAGAAGGTCAAATCCAGACCAGGGTTGTCTAAATAACCCAAGTTGTTTGGAACGAAATGACCCGACGGGTTTAATGGCTCCATTGGCCAACTAAATCCTAAAAATTAAAGAAATTAAAGTAATCTATGAAGCTATGATACTAAAGATATAAATTTAATAATTTGTCAAAAAATAAATATGGATATGTGCATATGGTTATGAAAAATGTATATACAACTTTCAAGATTTACTGGATATCTTGCGAAATAGATGTTTTATGGAAGTGTTTATGAAGTAGATAAAGAAAACACATACATTTTGTTTAATATTTAAAACCTAAAGAACTAAAGAATACTAATCAAACACAACTGAAATAAGAACATATTAACAGTCAAAGCCAATTGAAGTTATTCTTATTTCATTGATGAATAAACTAACTAAATAAAAAAAATACAAATAAAATAACCTGTAATTAATCAAATAAACTGAGTCCATGTCCCTGCGCAATTCAAACTCCTAGTTGTCCTTCTTATGAGGAAAACCTACAATAGGATGGTGCTAATACTCTCAGAACAAACTCAAAGGTGTTTTGGAGTGAGAATATAAAAGAAGATTGATAAACATATAGATCTAGTGATCTTATAATGATGAACACTTATAATAAAAGAAACCTAATACAAATCATTCATGTAGTACATCATTCAATATCCAACATAAATCAATGATATTTAAATGAAATATTGATCATAGATGTAATATAGAACAACAAATTACAGACATAATTAAAGTGTTGAATAATATAAAATATCATATGATGATTAGACTAAAGCTGTATAAACAAATAAAATTTCATAATATAAAGAGAAAACATAAT
This sequence comes from Picea sitchensis, assembly GCA_010110895.2. Classification (NCBI taxonomy): domain Eukaryota; kingdom Viridiplantae; phylum Streptophyta; class Pinopsida; order Pinales; family Pinaceae; genus Picea; species Picea sitchensis. The sequence goes on along the minus strand of SNQJ01S0061362.1, from coordinate 30,372 downwards.
GGGTAAGCACCACGCTAGTCTAAAGCCAAGGATTTAACAACTTCTCCATATCAGTCTTGAAATTCATATGTCCATAACATATCCAAATCAAATATATCCTCACTACTAAGAGTGACTAGTATTTAAACTAGTTCAGGATTCAAATGCTCTTATCATACAAAATAGAGTTGAACCCACAAAAATAATATAATATTACAAAAATAGTGAAACTAGAAACCACTCATGCATGAGTTGGTTTGTCAAAAATAAACCAAAGTTTTTATAAACATAAAAAGGAAGAAACTATTGAATAATCGAGCGTATGATTCAAGGTGTTTGATCCATGAAATCAACATCATAATCATCCATTTCCTATAGATAGAAAAACCGATTTGATATTCAAATAAAAATACTAATTATTATTCAAAAGAGACTGGCTACAAAATCATAGATTCTGTAGCTAGTCTTATTATTAGCAAAAGAAATCAAATTAAATCTCCCTATTTTGATTTTTTATAATAGAATGGAATACAATCAAAACTAAATTGTTTTACCATTAGAAATTATCCAAGGAAGGATCTGATAGTTCAAAAATTATGATAGCCTTGAAACTGGTTGTATTTTTAATGATTATATTCCCATCCCTCCTAAATCTTTTATTTTCTCTCTCTGTGTGTGCCTTCAAGTCTAGGTTCTCTCATTCCAATAGAGAATTCTGAGCAGCCAAGCATTTAACTTGAGCTTGTAAGAGCAAAATATCTCTATAATAATGCTCTATCTAGTATAAGCAATTGTCGTAGTGCAAAGGGGCAATGGTAGATTGACGTGGAATACAGTCGACAATGGGTACTTCATTTTTCCCTGTGGCTTGTTCTAGGTCATGACTAATGCCTACAAATGCTTCCCTGCCTTTGAGACACAGGGGTAACTTAGACATGAAGTCATATTGTTCAACCTGGGTAACAACCTCTTTCCTTGGACACTGATTTTCTAGGTCTTTACGATCCAATAAATTGTTTATCTCTCGATATCAACATTGATCATCGATCTCAATCATAGCGATGGAGCTCATATGATCTCTCTTTCAATTTCTTAAGTTCCTAGAAATCAATCGACCAACATTCTTATTCCTGAAATTTAAATACGAGCTCTGTTGTTTCTTTCCCTTACGGAATTTCTTCACAACAGGTTTATCATTATTGTTCAACTTAGATTCATTCATAGTCATAGGGTGATATTTCCCTTTCAATTCGCCAATTACCTGTTCCAGATATTTCCTGGGTGAAAATATACATGGAAATTGCTTATCCACAGGGGTTTCATCAACAATAGAAGTCGGTTCATTTAATTTGGAGACATAAAGTGAATTGAAGACCTAGATTTTGGTCACTATTCTATCCAAATTAGGGTTTACAATTAGATGAGAGATGATTGTATCACCAACTTGGGTGAAGCCATTTAAGCTCAGAAAAATTTCTCAATTGTCATCGATTTGCGATAGGTGAGAAACCAACATGATCTTAATGAGCCCATGGTGAAACAAAATTGACAGAGAATTCATGACCTGTCGTTTATAGATTTTACACATTTTGTAAAGGCTCATTAATAGGTAAAATGGCATGTTCAACTCGAACCCTATGAAAAACATAAGCAACCGAATGTGGTACAGAAAAACCAACCCATACCAACCTTCACATGTGACAAAATGTTTCAAAATTAAAATGAGACTGTGCCATCTAGGTTTTAGAAAAGCAATGGGAATACCTTTTGGACAACAAGTGGATTTGCGGGAAACCATGAATAAAATCCATGGAACATCCTCCATTTTAGCGTTCTTAAACCACTTTTTGCCTTTCAGTGGGAGTCTCGTCTCCCTGCTTATGAAATAATCTGTTATTTCTAACTATACATCCCCAACCTTGGCCCTAAAACTATCGAAATTATGTGCAAAAGCCTGTGCAACTGGGAGGTTGTAGCCTTCGAACTTCTTGAGGAACACATAACACCAATGAGCCTTCAAATCATCTATGGCGTCGTCATGGGAGAGAATATCTTGGAAACTGTTTGGCTCGATATGAACTATAGGTACCATTGCCACTGTGAAAAGGATACAACAACTACCATAAGGTGTAGGTTTCATCTTCCAGAAGATGAGGAGCAAAGAGAGGTCTGTGTGAAATGTAATGGCACAAAAACTGCAAAGTTTGGGGACTGTCATAACTTGGAAAGAAGAGTTGGGGAAAAGGAAAAAATAGAGATCTCGTAAAACTACGAGCCACTACCCACGATGAATGTCAAACCCTCCATAGTACAAAACCTCAATTCGCATAATGAATGATCTCATTAATTATCAATCTAGCAAAGTGAATTGAAAACATAGGTACATCATGCCTATACCAATTTGACACGAATGTTGATATGACTATTGAGCTCATGAAAACTATATCAAATGTTAAACCAATGTTTTAGTGCAATCCAACGATCAACTATAAACCCAATGAAGTCATGATACCAATAATACACAAAGATTTTGATAGTGGGTTAATCAATAAGTTCATAAGACTTGAATTTTAACCATATATGGGTGCTTTCAAAGCGATATTTCTAAGGTAAAAGATATGAAAGAAATCCCAAGTTTTATATTTAAATTCATGCTTATAGTCATGAATTTAAATCAAAACAAACGAAAATGCAAACGAAAAAACTCAATAATATAAGCTTAACCCAATCATCACCTCGAAACTTAGAAACATAAATATTTACGGATGGAAGGTGATGGAAGCTACAAAAAGATATAATCTCTTTATGGGAACTTTGATTGAAAATTATTGTTGGCTTCCAACACGAGGTCTACTACAAATCCAGTGACCTTCGTCGGGCTTCTCTTTCTAACGAGTTTACCATCTATAAGATGACAAGATAGGTACACTGCACCATCTTGGATGGAGGATACCTTGTAGCCTCACTTTCCCTTCTCTATATCTCCATAGTCTTCCTTTATATGTTGTTCTAGGGAGCGATCTAAACCCCACGTAGAACTGGTGAGGGTCTGGTCCCTGCATACTTAGTCCTATGATGAGGTGGATCAACATTGGATCCACAGTGACGTGCCTGGAAAGCCAAATATACCCTCCATAGTAGCACGACATGAGGATTTTAATGCAAGAATTAACCTCGTAATTTCGACCGAAGTGGGGGATATTCATTACATTCAAGATCGTTGACTGCATGAGCTCCTTTATCCATGGCTGGGAGACTATGTGTGGCTTCTTCCCAGTCATCTTCATCAAATACCGATGTGGCGCAAGCATCTCTTAGTTATTTTGGTCTCCGAGGTTGAATTCATTGTTCTTTAAAGCTGTAATATGTCCTAATTGAGGTCCAACTACATGTATCCCCTTCAGGATGTAYGYGGTGATCAGTGTGTACTYGAAATCCTATGGGATATTTTCACAGTTAACCATGCCAGCCAAAGGAAGGATGTAGTTCAGCAAGACCGACGGGATCTGCTTCACGTTAACTAGATCATTGCGGTGCTTGCTTCATCTCTCAGCAATGTGGACAAAATGMCATCCAGTCAATGGGGATTCTTGCAATCCACCAGTCGACGATGCCTCTATTCCCATAGACATGACACTCTTAGTCATGAGGTCTACAAGTATTTCCTCCATAGACTTCTCTACTACGATAYGTTCACCCGACATGCACACTCGTGATAAAATAACTTGGGTAGGTGAAAAAACAAGCAAGATAATCAAATGGATGGTGAGGTATAGAAAGCACAACATGATATGAAATCGATTCTCTGCTAGCTTGGATATATCGGTTTGTAAAATGTGGTCCCATCACAGTTTCCAAAAGATTAAATAAGCATTGTCGTAACAGATTCCTCCAACGGGTAGGAATGCCTTAATCAATACAAATCCATCCGTTATGGCACATTCTCAATGGTCTAATGACGATATTTATGGAAATAAATGTGTTTCTATCCATTCTGGAGTGTCATTCTAATGGTCAGGTCACCCCCAACGATCATATATATTCATCATGGAGAAGTCCCATTCTGCGTTTTTCTTCTATTCCGACGGGGTTCAAGTTCTGCAGATTTGTCTCCTGCGAAGTATTTTCTAGAACTTCCCATAGTTTTTCTAAATTCGCTTTCTTCTTACTGAGCTTCCTTGTCTTCTTTCCTATGATCTGAGTCTCTGGATTCCTCTTTCCATTCTTATTCTTATTTGTTCTTAGCGTAGTGACTTCGTGTTGTTGATGTTATTTCAAAGGGTTCAGAGATAATACCTCTTTTCTTGCTAGGTCCTAGGTGGACATACTTTCTTCTTGCATGGGGAGGTCCTTCAAACCTTCTTTTGCTCTTTCAAAGTTGAAAACTACTTCTCTTTCATTCTATTTCTTCGAATCAACTCCTCGTTCTTCTATCAGTCGGGCTATTCTTCAAGCTATGAAATCCCTTAGTTCTTGATTTTTCTTTTTTGTGGCTTCCTTCTCTACTTTCCTTCTAATATGATACTTCTCAATCCAAGTCTTTCCTAATAAAAGAGGGAGAGGGGTTTTCTTCTCAAAAAACCTAATAACTTCAATGTCCTCTTTTGTTGACATTTCATGAGAAGTCATAGGTATATTAGTAAATCTTCCACATAGGGTTGTCATTTTTCCTTTACACAAGCCTATCCTTCCCAATGAAGGTTTCATATAAGTCTTTCCCAAAATTTCCCAAGTTCTTTTTGGAATAATATTCACATGTGTTTCTTCATCCAATACACAGTCTATGTTGTAGCCTTCTATTCTTGTAACTATGGGTTGTTTTTCTTTCAAGATCTCTGGTAAACCGATGTCTCTGTGATAATCCATTTCTTATTTTAACTGTATTAACATAGTCTAATCTTTTTTTGTATGACTCTTAGTCTCTTGACCTTCTTTATAGTTTTCTTCTCTCTTGTTCATCTTTTCAACTTTAGAAATCATTCTTGGGAAATCGTCAACTTCATGACCAATAGCTTACAACAAAGACAAATACAACTTGTACTAGGGAATTCCTTAGCAAGATGTCCCGGTCTTCTGCAATTGTAACATAGTGTCAATCCTCTCTTTCTTTTAAACAATCCCTAGCCTCTCCTATACTACGCACTGGTATCACATTATTGTACCGACAAAAAATTCTTCCTAGGTTCCTGCATCCACTTATTAGTCCAAAAATTCTTTCTATGCATAGGAATAACATATATTTCTCTATTAAATTTATTCAGATCAACTCTTTCTTCTATCTGTGACCTAACATTCAGATTAGAACAAAATATATCAAACATACCTAGATTCATATTTTCGAAGAAAACATTTCCACTTATCTTACCTTTACTAGAGCACAAAGATTTAAGATCTTACCTCCTTCTTTCAAATCCAATTTCTTTATTAGCATAAATATTCGCAACTCAAGTAGAATACTACACACTAAAGAAATATATCTATGCACAAAGATTTATCTTTTCTTCAGTTCCCAACAATCACAGTTTAAGGTCCCGACAACATAACCATTTGTTGGCATAGGGTAAGACCCAGGGTTCAACGCTTCAACAACGCACCAAAAAAACCCTAACTACCGACCCTTTTGACAACACCTACGAAGAAGATGAAGTCTCACCTGAGGTAGAGGTAGGGGGTTGTAGGACTCAAGTGTCTACAACCAATATGGGACACAGATCTGTTATTGCAATACTTAACAGAGAACTTAGCCAACAATATGCATTAGATCATTTACATCGCAGATTTAACCCTCATTACAGAGCGGTGTAGTGATAGCCAAGATCTAAAACTTCCACTCACTTATCACACAACATTATCTTAGATATATAATTCATTCACATCATTAAGTGGTAAGCTACAACATCAAATGCATTCATTATACATAACATCAAGAACACTAAGCAAATAATCATATAAGCAACATCGCACAAAGTATATCAAGACACAGTATATACATCGTTCACCCCAATGTGGGGCTACGTCCACCAACCTCTTCTTCTTCTTCTTTATTAGTCTCTGATCTCCTTACATTCATCTGCTTCTGTGCACAAAGCCACAGAGCCAGGCCTCGCACTGGACAGGTGATCTGCACACTAGATCCACCTTCCTCAAAATTAGGTCAAGGCACAAAGCCAACTCCTTGATAGAAAAAAGCCTTACACAATCTATCTACACAAATCACTTACACAACTATTTCACTTAGCTCTAAAATCCCTAACACATTCTTTCACAAAGCCAACTAGTTATGCACTAAGCCGATCTCAAGTAACTAGTAACTGCTTCTTACATCCTTAGCTACTTATTTACACAATTAAAAAAAGGGCTAAACATGGGTAAACCCATGGGATGACATCCCAAAACCCATTACATAAACCCTAAAAACCATTTTCTCGATCCACAAGCCCACAAAACAAGAGATATCCAATGATCTCCACTCCGCCTGGGCGCTCCATCTTCGACCAGCCTGTTGAAGTCCAGAAAATGGTCAAACATGATCAATATTTCCACAAAACTTGGTCAAGGGCCAACACCCTCCCATACTCTTTTACATGTTTTGTCTGCAGTAGTGATGTATTTTCATTAATATTTGTATGTGATTACATATTACATTGATGGCTTACTAGCCATTTTAGCATCTATATCTATAACCTAATAACCCCACAAGCACTTTGACCTCAATACATAAGCATTCATATATATATATAGATAACCCAACTCTACACACTTATAGGTCATTACACACACTTACCTAGGTGCACACAACACTATGACTTGTGCGCCCCTGCCTTGATAATAGATTTATGTGCACTTATCCAGGTGCACGCAACACCAAAACCATGTTCCAATAGCTCGCCATCCTATATGCATATTTAAATTTACAATTGGTATCAACAATTCACCAGCTTATGTGTTCATTTACATTTATATGTACAATTGGGGTTTGACCTAGGGGTATTACAATTATAGTCTAACACATATATATAACCCAACTTTTCACACTTATAGGTCATTACACGCACTTACCTAGGTGTTCACAACACTATGACTTGTGCTCCCTACCATGATAACAAATATTTGTGCACTTATCCAGGTGCACGCAACACCAAAACCAGGTGCCAACAACTCACCATCCTATATGCATATTTACATTTACAATTGGTACCAATGGCTCACCAACCTATGTGTTCATTTACATTTATATGTAGAATTAGGGTTTGGCCTAGGGGTATTACATTTATAGTCTAACACGTATAGAAATAATTCATCCATAACATAGCTCATGACATGAATTACCAATTCAAGTTTCATTATTTTCATTATATAATCACAAATAAACATTTAGATACATACTAGGTCATATCCTTCTCAAAGACTCACTAAACGTGAACTAGAGACCAAAGAACTCATATTTAGATCCACTTTATCTCTCATATTACATTCATAAGATTGCATCATTTACAACAATATCCAAATCTGGAAAAACAATTGGTTTTCATTCATTCCCTTTTATCTCTCCATAACCATTGCAATGATAGAAACTCTACCAACTCACTAGAAACCTCAAGAAAAACCAATTGGTTGGTTACAAAATCAGTTACTGATGATTAAAACAAATATTTGATGAATGGATATGCATGCATTAGTTCTTACAATTCTTTGCATGATAGTAGAGTTGATGTGTGTGAAACAAATTGGTTGGCACAGGTGCAGTATAGATTAGTTGGCATGCACTAAATATTGGCATTGCACGTTACAAAACTTGTGGTGCACACATACATAAGAACACTTGTGGCATGTATGCATGGTATTTCCAACATTGGATCCCATGTGGCATTATCAGGCTATGTATCCTTCCATTGTATTAAAACATCATGAATTTTGCACTGACAGAGATGACACTCATGTTAGTAAAGGATGGTTTGTTGTTGCAACCAAATGGAACCTTTTTCATCCAATTCAAGGAGACTAGTTTGAACATGTCACTTGGATCCAATCACTTTCTTTATGGATACATGCAAAACTATATGGACCTTAGAGTGGCTTGGAATTGCTATTTTGTAAGCCACGAGATCAATGTGCTTGATGATTGTGTAGGGGCCATAAAACTTTGGAGAAATATTTTTGTAGTGGTATTATTTCACAGAGTTTTATTATATAGTTGTAGATGAAGAAATAATTGATCCACTTATTCAAAATGTCATTCTGAGTGATGATGATCATCCTATTTCTTCATTGGATTATGATCCATGACCAAATTGTCTTTTAGAGTGCCTATAATGTCAATACAAATTGTAAGGGTTTTTTCAACCTCCTAGACCTTGGAGACACCTAGTAGGTAAGATAATATTGATTTGGGATTTTTACCATAGACCTCCCCAAAAGGAATCATGTGAGTGGCACCATGAAAATTTGTACTACACCACCATTCAATGAGGGGTAAACATTGAAGCCATTGAGATTGGTGTTTGGATGCAAAGCACCTCAAATAATATTCCAAGAACTTGTTAATATCTTTGGTTTGATCATTAATCTAGGGATCATAGATAATGTTGAGATGCAATTCGGTTTCCTAGAGCCTAAACAATTCTTCCCGGAATATACTTGTGAAATTCAGATCATGCATCGAAACAATAGATTGTGGCATACCATGTAGTTTGAAGATATTGTCCATGAAAACTTGATCCACTATGGAAGCTTTAAATAGGTTTTGGAGGGAACATTAATGAGCATGTTTGGAAAGTATATCAACCACAACCATGATGAAAATTTTATTACTATATTTAGGAAATCGAACGATGAATTCCATATAGATATATATCCATACAATAAGTAGAATAGGGATAGGTTTTAGTGCTCCTAGAGTTTTCATTGTTTATCCCTTGTCGCATTAGAAAATATCACATTCAACCACAAAAGTGCATATATACTACTTCATTCCTTCCCAAAAGAATGAAAATTTCATACATTCATAGGTTTCATGAAATATAGAAGGTATTTTGGTTATTTAGGCATGGATTTCATAGAGCACAACGTATTTAAAGTTACACGATTTGTTGAAATACATGTCTCCTTTTTAGTGGACCTCCTCATTTTTCCAAGTGTAGCCCGAAGATTCATTAGAGTCTTGTTGTAGTTTTTGGATCAGGATATAAGTTTTGGAATCTTGGAACCATTCATGGAAAACTACATTCAACCAATTGGATATAATGAAGGACAGTGAAAAGAGGGTCCCTTCCTTTTCATATTTCCTAGAAATAACATCTACTACCACATTCTCTTTTCCCTTTTTGTAATTGATCTCATAATAATAGATGAACATTTTGGTAACCCAATTATATTTCTTGGGGGATGAAATCCACTATTCCAAAAAATGTTTGAGTCTATGATGATCAATTTTAATTTAGAATCATTTTGTAAACAACTAAGGATGTCAGATATTCACTGCATGCAAAATGGACAACATTCCTTTTTCATATGTTTATTTACCCAAGTGTTTATTAGAATTTTTTTTACCAGTAAAGGAAAATGGTATACCTTCTTGCATGAGAACTACACCAATTCCTTTGCCTGAGGTGTCACACTCCAAAACAAAATTCTCCATGAAGTCGGGAAAAGATAGTACTAGAATGGTACACATTATCTTTCAAATCTTGGAAGGCATGATCGACATCCACATTCCATCTAAAATCATTTTTCTTAATGATATTGAGTGGGGATGCAATTTTTCCATAGTTATATATGAAATTTTGATAGTATCTGGTTAAATAAAAAAATCCTCCCAAACTAGGAAATAATGACTGAATGACCCTCTTTTACGATTTTTTTGATATAGTGTGAACTGACGATCTTGATAGAACCTAATGTGATTCCTTGGAAAGTGTAGTGATTTCCATCCTATTGGAAGCTCATGTATAATTCCTTGAATCCCATTGTGATGGGGCCTGGAGTGTATAACCTTCATCACCTAGAACAATGTCGCAACCCCCAATTTCAATGGAAAACTTGTGGGATTTCAAAGAATAATCATCAATTTGAATGCACACAGTTTCACAACGACCCCCACATTTCATGGAAGCTCCATTAGAAATAACTATCTGAAATTTGTTAACTGCATGGATATAGTAATGGGTCTCTTGACCAGCTCGACGATGAATAAAGTTATGGGTTCTATGTTATGATCAAATTCCTTAAAAATGACAAAAAGTCGACGAATATAGTCCACTTCAAGCGGGAAACCTCCTTTTATAATATATCCAATTCAAAATACAACATGAGATGAGATAAGATGATCCTAATACTAGGTATCCTTGGTATATATATATAGGGAAAAAAGGGTACAATTATAATGAAAGGGTACAATGAAGGGTTCTAGCTAACCTACCAATATAACACTAGAAATGTAATAATTCAATATCTATGGGATTAACCAGGTGTTTTATACATAAAACAGGGCTTTTTCTAAGGATTTACATGCCCCTCCCCTTCAAACAAGTGTGTTTTTTATGGGACAAAATCCCACAGGCATATCATTGAATGGTCAACAAGATCTCACTAGGATTATCCTAGTAATCCTAGAAAGAAGAGGGTTTAGACTCCTATGATTTAGTTCAAACAAATTGATTCACAACTAACCTAAGGTGTGGTGGAGATTACATACCTTTATCTATAGGTTTTCCTTCATAATTCATGGTTGTTGCAGACCTGAAACTCTAGATCCAAGCTCCACAACCTACTTCCTGCATGCAAAAGACAAGCAATACCTCCCTACTTGGGATTAGAATCCTAGATCTAATTTGATTATAATTAGATATATTATAGAATGAATCAGATATCAATATTCATGAACTGAACACAAGTAATGTGGAGGAAAACCAATGATCTATTGATTAAAACATAGAGAATAAATACAATGTCATACCTTGGTGAAGATGTATCCTCCCTTGACTCCTTTCTCCTTTCTCCTCCTTTAGCTTATGTTTGGTTATTGTATTCTTTACAATGAAAGTCTACTCGAGGTGAATCGACTTATGGTCGAAGAAGAGGTAGATCGACAACATCGACAACAAGTTGAAGTCGAGGTATATAGAAAGCAAGTCGAAGGTCGAGGGAGTAGACCGGGTAAAGTTGAAATCAAAGATATCGAAGACAAGTCAACCGACAAGAGATAGAAATGCGGACGTGAAACGACCGACTAGAGACATAATGGAGGTCGACTAGTAGTCAACTGCTAAACCCGGCTTGGATACGACTGTAGCATAATCCTGAGATTTGYGGTATTTGTAGCCAATGATATGCATGGATCTATAACCATTTTTTTGCGCCAATAGTTAGGGTTTTTCTTGTTGTAATGCCTATAAAAAGACGTKTTSTAATGAAATAAAGGAGAAGGTTGTAAAGTGATCATAGAATTCAATTTTGCAAGTTAATGCATGTGTAAATGTAGGTTGTTGGTCATGCATATGTAAGTCGAATTGGATGCAGGTTTKTTCTTTCTTGTGCAAGAAGGTATGATGTCAATTGTGTCTTAGGTGTGGACCAAGGTTAGACATGTAACCTTTTATTCTAAATGAATAATACAAAAAGAGAGAAGAATTCTCAAAGTAATTTTGGTTTTCCTGGTTAAGGGTTTCTAGGGTAAAATCTCGATGTACTGTGTGATTGCTTATGACATTTTMTTTCTTGATTAAATTCTTATTCTATTTTTCTAGGATTAGTGTGGAAGTGCTATGCATTTCCTAACATTTGGTATCATATCTTAGGTMTTCCCTGAAAAGTGATTTATCAYAGTGGTGTAATGCTTTGGCGAGTATATCATATCTTCATTTACAAATCTTGAATTTGAGAACTAAACCATAGGTACAATAATATTCGTAAGTCATAAATTTTGTTAAATATTGCAGTAAAGAATGGTGAGCAGTTCTATAATAGAGATGGAAAGATTCAATGGACATAATTTTGAGATTTGGAAGTTTAAAATGGAAGATCTTCTTGTATATCGAGAACAGTGGACATCAATCTATCCAGGTACCCAACCGACAGACATGTCGACGGAAGAATGGGAGAAACTCGAAAGAAGAACAAGAAGTACGATTTGGATTTGTCTTGCAGATTAAGTGTTGTTGAATGTATCGGGTGAATATTCATCCAATAAACTATGGGAAAATTTGGGAAGCTTATACCAGTAGAAATATCTGGTAAATAAGTTGTTTCTCAGAAAGAAACTGTATGTCTTGAGGGCGAGTGATGGTAGTTTGGTGTCTGGGCATTTAAATGTGTTAAACACTGTGTTAATCCAATTATCATTTGTGGATATAAAGATAATTGATGAGGATAAGTGTATCAACCTATTATGTTATTTGCCAGACTCTTGGGATAACTTAGTAGTGGATATTGGGAGTAATGGAACCACACTAGCACTAGATGACATGGTTGCTTCTCTATTGTCGAAATAAATGAGAAGGAAGAACATGGAAGGATCGACCAAAGATGATCTAGTAGTGATAGGTCGACCGGTAGACATAAATAAATGAATATTCTTTCGTAGAAAGTTTAAATCAAAAGGTAGATCTAAATCCCCAATTCAATTCCGGTGAAGATGTTGTAAATGAAGTAAATATGGGAATTATAAAAAGGATTGTAAGTCAAAGGAAACATAATTCAGTGTCGGATCCAACGAGAAGAATTTGACTGAGAAAAATAAAACCTTGGATAGGGGAGGTGATGTCTGTTATCACACTAAGTTGCCTTGGGTATCTCAGTTTGGATTTGTTAAAAAAAAAAAGATAAAAAACCTTAGATTCTTATTTTCTCTTTAAAATAAATTTCTTATCCCTTAAATGTTATTTATGATAAGGCCCCTTAGGATGACTAAACCTTTGAGTCATAGCTCATGTGTGATCCACAATTCAATTTTTGGTCCTTAAACCCTTTTAAGCTCATGGTCTATTCTTTATGTCCCCTCTCGTGATTCATCCCTAGGTTGATATCTCCCATGACCCGGTTGATGTGACACACCTCTCTCCTCACTCATGACCTTGCATGCATACCTCATCATCCCCACTCACCTGTCCAATCTTTTTTTTGATTTGGAGAGCGCTTCCCACTCAACAGGCATTTCCATAGCGCCTATCACGTTTATCATTCATCCACTCTAAGTCATGATTGCCACAAATGATAACTTAATCCACGTTTTCAGTGCCAGAAGTTGGTTGAAATGATTTCAAAAGATTTTGCATTTATGATCCTTGGTAATGGTTTCTAAATTTGAAAAGTTCAGCACTGATGCACTACATAAGTTTTCCAATTCAGATCAGACAATCGCATGTCCACTAAATCCAATGTTGTGAGATATTTCAGGGCCAAAGTTTACTCAATCTCATCCTAAGATCGCGTTGAGCTCAACAGTTGTCGACTTCACAGGTATCTTGTGCAACCTCCTTCACATATTAATTTTCAAAAGAGATTTGTGCTCGGGTTTTGGTTTGCTAAGCTTGCAGGGTAGTACGGGAGCCATACTTGCATTCCTGTAAACATCTTCACTCGTATCCATAGTCTGAGTATTGTTGTTAGTAATAGCCTTTGAAAGTCATATGCCTGCAATAGCCTATCCTCTGTGTATGCGTTGCACTACGCAGAGGCACTACTCAAACCTCTCTGATTATTCTTTACTTCTTTTCATCCTGTACAAAGAGTCATTTTGGAATTACCTCCTCATAGTCTACACTCTAAAAGCATGTATAAGCCTGAAAGGTCCATTTCTCATAGCCAAGTTCATTTTCTAAGCACTGTTAATTTGGAGGGCCATCCTTGTGAATTTGAGAGTTGAATTGAAGTTTTCTAGTCAATATCATCCCTTACAACCTCTTAAGAAACCTTTTTATAAGTCATGGAGACCCCTCAGTTGAAGAAAGCACACAAAGGTGGCAAGATAGTTCGAACAGAACCTGTGGACATGCACCTTTTTGACACAGAACCCATGGAAAGGGAAATGTTTCGAAGAGTAGGATGCCTCTCTTTCTGCCAGAACATGAAGAGAGGCCACTCAGAAGTAGAAAAACAATTTGCACTAAATATTTATGGCAAGAAAACCAGAGTTGGATATTTGGAATTTCAGGTGACTGAAGCCTCAATCTCAGCTGCAACATGGATCCCCATTTCAGGAGAAAATTGGTTCAAGGCCATGGTATTGATTTCACCTTTTGTTAAATATCTATTCAAGCCTAAATACCAAGCCAATGATTTATCTAAGAGTGTGCCAAGGAATCAATTGATTGACTAGTTTGATAGAATGTTGAAAATCATACAGAGATATTTTAGTTGTGAAGGGAGATTTAACACCCTATATCATTACCACATAAGGTTTTTGTTGCATTTTACTGGTAAGGTTTAGATGAATATTCCATATTACCTACTGAGAAGTATAGGTAAAATGGAAGATAGGGTGCAAGCCAAATCTAAGGATGTGGACTCCAATCTTTTCCACTCTGGACTTATCAGGATGCTTATCTTTGAAGAGTTGGGAAAGAAAGAGATCTCCTGGGAGAATTTTTTGGTCACTTATCACTTCAAGTTGGACCCAAAACCTACCCCCCAATCATAGATTGCAGGCTCTTCATCACCTACCAGTACTAAAATAGGGATCAACAAGAAGAGAAAGGGTAGAGCCCCTGTTTCAAATATCAATAAGTAGGTCAGGGAATCTGAAGAGGAAGTTTGTCCTTCCCCACACAGATATTTCTCACCACCACCACCAGGATTAAAAGAAGTTCCATATTCTACCAAGGTGATATCAAAAAAAGGGAAGAAGCTTATCTTTCCCTCTCCTCCTCCAGCAGTTGACATCAAAGGTAAAAGACCTTTCACTAGGTCATCAATTCCTAAGGGGGATTTCAAAGAACAACCTTTACCAGAAACCCCTATACATAAGAAGAAAGGGAAAGGAATTGAAGAAGATGTAGAAGAGAAACAAGAAACCCCTGTATAGAAAATCAAGGGTAAAGGTACCAAAAGACCTTTGGAGAGGGAAGATGAAATCCCTATGAAGGATTGTAAAAAACGTATGAAAAATAAAAAAACGGTTGTTGTGCAAGAGAAGAAGCATAAAGGAAAAGGTTTTGAGAAGGCAGATGAAACATGCAAGGAAACTCCAGTACAAATGGAAGAAAAGGAATAGAAGAAGCTTGTTGAGACTACACATGTTGCCAACCCCCTTGGCGATCAGACCTTCAAGAGACTCATAAGACAGCTTAAGGAATCAAGAAAGGAAGTGGCCCAATTGAAAAGGGAAACCATATCTGAGAGAGACAAGATGGCATAGCTTATAGAGGGCTACAATGATACTCTTGACTTAGAAAATTTTGAAGCAAGAAGGGTTCAACCCCTTCATAGGTAGCTCTAGAACCTCTACAGGTAGAACATGGGCTTCCAGGCTCACAGCAGGAAGCTAAAGGCATAACTGAAGCATTTCCAAGATGAAGTAACTCAAAAGCATTTACAGGTGTTGGTTGAGGCTATCATTGAAGATGAAAAACCAGTAGCTAAGGAGAGCACAACTATAATGAAGAATCCTACTAGTGATAAGAAGAAGAAGTCTACTGAGTTAGGTGGAGACACTCTTTCCACCAGAAAGAGTGTGAGGCTAAGTGTTAAAATGAAAAAGTAGTTGGTAGTGGTAAACCCCATTTTTTAGAGTTGTTCCTTCTTGGGAAGGTTAACTGATATGCACATACTAAGTTTCTCCACCTATACATGCTTCTAGGTGTTTAGCTATATGAATTTTGGAATTTTTTGCTAAGTGCTAGCTTCACTCAGTGGTAAAATCACCTAAGTAAATTGATTTGTCATCATGGAAGGACACAAACATCTCTACACACGTTCAAGAGTCAAATACGCTGCATTTTTGGCATAGCTACCCAAACCCTTATGCAGACGCAACATAGGTGGCGCTGCGTAATATTTTACATAATGCAAAATTGTCATACAGGTGCTACCCACATGCACTACCCACAGGCTCTGTGTAATATCTTACAGATATCAGGTTCACACACAGGTGCTACTCAATATTGCAACAAAGGAAAAATGTATCTGCAGATATGAAGCACAATGGCACTACCCACATGGGCTACCTTCTCTCCTTGTTCCATGTTAGGGGGTTCTACATAGAATTTATACCCAAGGGAGTAGCCAGCAAACACCAGGGATCTAGGAAGACTTAGCCAACAGTTTTGGATAAGTTAATGATGGAATAAATGACATAAGTAGCAGTTGGCATGCAGAAGAAAAATACAAGCTCCAAAGGGACACATGGAAAAATAGGAGCTGAGCAGCAAAAGAGGATCAAAGCAGTTAGAGGCATGATTGGGTTTAGTCACCAACACTTCCCTATTTTATAGTATAGGTTGTTATCTTAGTTGTTAGAATAAATAAATGTTTTGATATTTTTAAGGAGAAGAGGCTAGCTCGTACCTCCAGTTGTTGCCTCCCTTTCTTGTTATAAATAGACAGATGGATTTCTTTAATGGGTTCGG
>SNQJ01S0061362.1:3380-13821 GCA_010110895.2 Picea sitchensis | reverse complement strand
CATATGGATGACTGTGGTAATGATATGATGGATGTCTGATCATTTTATTGTCATGGTGTTTATTTGGCTCCTTAGTTTCTAATTTCAAGAAGATCTTGTTTTAAGAAACTTTCTTCCTTTGGGATTTTGTGGACCTGATGTTTGCAGTAGCTCTTACATTCCTCTCATTCAAGTCTTCTTTATATCCACATTTACTCCCAAACTACTGGTTGAAATTAATCAAGACCTTATTTGTTGTTACATGTTAACCTTGTTTCTGAGTGAGGATATTATCATTTCGAGTGTTTCCATTCGAAATTTCAAAAAACACTCATACTTTCACATATCATCTGATGGGTACTAGGCTTACCTTCCTTGCAATCCGAAGGTGACTCCTAGTGATAACAATGTGTACCTGGATTTGATTAGTACATATTCGGATCAACATGTTTGGTTGATCGACTCAAGAGAATCCTATCATATGACACCACATAAAAAATGGTTTTGTGAATATCAACAATATGATGGGGGTGATGTGTTATTGGGGAATGACTCAACAAACAAAATTTTCAGATTAGGAAGAGTCTAACTGGAACTACAGGATGGGAGGAAAAGGACCCTTCCAGGTGTACTACACATTCCAAGTTTGGAAATAAACTTGATATATTTTAGAAATATGAGTGATGCAAGTGTGCATACTCTGTTTCAAAAGGATTCATGCAAGATGTTCATAGGTGTTTTTAGTATTAATGAGAGGAGTTTGGATTGGTACCCTATACAAGTTGTTAGGGAATGTCTACTCGACTGGATGCAACAACATTGTTTCTCCTGAAATCAACTCGACTGTGACTCGACTTGACTCAATATTGAAATAACTCAACTCAAAGCGAGCCAAGTCACCTCAAACCAACTCGACAAGACATGATGAAATCAACCCAACTAGAATATGGCACGAGAGGATGGGACACATTGGATAAAAATGACTTCGAGGTATGCAAAGAAAAGGTATGGTCGAAGGATTTCATGAATGTGGTTTAGAATTCGACTTTTTGAAAATTTCATATATGGAAAACAAATGCAAGTGAGGATCTCATCTAGAGAGACATGAGAAAATGGAATTCTAGAACCGGTGTATAGTGATGTGTTTGTCCCAGTTATAGTTCCTTCACTAGGTAGATCCATGTATTATGTCTCCTTCATAGATAGTTTTTCCAATAGGACATGGATATATTTCCTTAGGGATAAATCAGATTTTTTTTGAGAGATTTAAGGAGTTTAAATATCTTGTGGAAAACCATAAAGAGAAGAGGATTAAAGTGTTGAGGATTGATAATGGTGGTGAATTATATGGAAAGGAATTTTTTCAGTTTTGTAAGAAGTGTGGCACAACACACCAAAATACCACACCATATACCCCATACTAAAATGGAGTTTCCGAGAGAATGAACATAACGTTCATGGATAAGGCAAGGAGCATGATCAGTGGTGTTGGGCTCACACAAGAATTCTGGGAGGAGGTAGTCGAGACTGCAAGATATTTGGTGAATATGTCTCCTTCATCGGCTCTAGTCGAGACGAATCCAAATGAGGTATGGTCAGGTAAGAATCCTTCTATGGAACATCTCAAAGTGTTTGTTTGTGATGCATTTGTGCATGTCCCCAAGGAAAAGAGGAGAAAGCCGAAGAAGAAGGCACTCAAATGTATTTTCATCAGATATAGATAAGGTATGAAAGGATACAAGCTCTGGGATCCTGCATCAAGGAGAATAGTGTACATTCAAGACGTGGTCTTCATAGAATTCAGAGGTAAATTTGATCCTAAGAAATTTTTTCAGACCGAGAATAATCATGATATGGTTTAGTTTGAACTGATGAATGAAGAAGATGATTCATATGAGTCGACTGAATCTGAGGAAGAGGTGGAAAAATTAACTCCAGTGATAAGGAGGTCAGAAAGAGAAATAATACAAGTCAAAAGGTATAGTCTTCTCGACCTTTTTTCTGCATTCATGTTAACTTCCATCAAAGATGATCCTAAGTCAATCAGTGAGGTAGTCGACTCGATAAAGGGTAAACCATGGAAACCATGGTCGAAGAGATGGAATCTATGTACAAGAATGACACATGGGATTTAGTCAAGTTACCTAGTGGAATAAATCCCATCAGTAGAAAGTGGGTTTTCAATAAGAAGATGAATGCAATAGGTCAAGTCGAGAAGTTCAAAGCTCGACTGGTAGAAAAAGGATATTCCCAATTCAAGGGAGTTAACTTCGGTGAGTTTTTTTCCCCTGTTGAAAAAATAACTTCCATTAGAGTACTAATGTATCTGTTTGAAACATTCGATTTGGATATAAAACATATGGATGTGAAAACAATGTTCCTACATGGGGACTTAGAAGAATAAATATACATGAAACATCCTGAAGGATTTGCAGTAAAGGGAAAGAAAGAGTTGGTATGAAGACTCAAAACATCCCTTTATGATATAAATCAATCGTCAATGATATGGTACCATAATTTTGACACAAACATCCTTAGTTTCATATTTGTGAGAAGCAAAGTTGACCAATGCATATATTCTAAGGAAGAAGGTGGGTGTTTCATATATGTATCTTTGTATGTCGATGACATGTTGTTGATTGGAAACATCATAGATGTAATAAAGGAGGTGAATAAGAATCTATCCTCCAAGTTAGACATGAATGATCTYGATGTAGATAACTTCATTMTGGGAATGGAGATTAAGAGATATTGAKCCACTAGAAATCTCTAGTTGAATCAAATGAAGTATATTGAAATAGTTCTGAAACGATTCAACATGCAAGATTGCAAACCGATGAAGGTGTCAATTCATGTGGGAGAAAGGATTACATTTGAACAATKTCCAAATACACGGGAAGAAATAGAGGACATGCCASATGGTCCCTATGCAAGTGTGGTTGGTAGTCTAATGTATGTGATGGTCTACACTTAACCAGAAATTTCCCATGCAATGGGAGTGTTGAGAAGGTACATGTCGACACCTGGAAAGGAGCACTGAACATATGTCAAGAGAGTATTCGGGTATTGGTGTGGAGTGAAGGACTATGTTATATGATACCAAGGAAAATGTGGAGGTGACAGTGGTGAATTAGATGTACATGGCTTTGTCGATGTTGACTAGGATGGAGATCTATATCGAGGGAGGTCAACTAGAAGATATGTGTTTATGATGTTTGGTGGAGAAATAAGTTGGATGAGTAAGTGATAGGCATTCGTAGCCTTGTCAACAACAAAAGATAAATATATCGTGGTCACTCATGGAATAAAAGAAGCAATATGGATTCAAATATCTTGTTCATGAATCGAGTTTGAGAAAAGAGCTACGAAGGTAAGTTGCGACAATCAAAGCACAATAGTTCTGGAAAAGGACCCTGCTTATCATTCAAATACTAAGCACATTGATGTAAAATACCATTTCGTAAGAGACATGGTGGAAAGTAACAAGGTGCTACTAGAGAATGTAGACATGTTGGAAAACATAAAAGACTCATTGACCAAGTCTATGAGTGTTGTGAAGTTCTCTCAGTGCTGAGAGACAATGGGCATTGTTTCCCTGGATCTGTGAATGAAAGTTTAGGAATATCTTGTTTCAACAAAGAATACAACAAGTGGGAGAATGTTAGGTTGTTATATTCTTTTCAGTGAAATTCTAGTCGAGGTGAATCAACTGACAGTCGAAGTTGAGGTAGCTTGACAACATTGACAACAGGTCTAAGTTGAGGTAGATCAACAATAAGTCAAAGGTTGAGGGAGTCAATAGGGTAAATTCAAAGTCCAATATATCGAGGAAATTCAACTGAAAACATTTCAAAATGTGGATGTGATACGACCTATTAGAGACTGAATGAAGGCCAACTAGTAGTCGGCTGGTAAACTTGACTTGGAGATGACTGTAACCGAATCTTGATACTTGCATGATTTGTAGCCAATGATATGCATGAATCTGTAACCATTTTTGGGTGCCAATATTTAGGGTTTTTCCTATTTTAAATCCTATAAAGAGGCATTTTTTAAGTCCATAAAGGAGAATGTTGTAAGGTGATCATAGAATTCACTTTTGCAGGTTAATCCATGTGTAAGTGTAGGTTGTTAGTCATGCATATGTAAGCCGAATTGGCTACAGGTTTTTTTTTCCTATGCAAGAAGGTATGGTGTTGATTGTGTCTTAGGTGTGGACCAAGGTTAGAGATGTAAAATTTTATTCTGAATGAATAAGGAAATAAGAGAGAAGAACGCTCAAAGGAATGATGGTTTTCTCGGTTAAGGGTTTCTAGGGTAAAATCTTGGTGTATTGTGTTATTTCTTGTGGAATTTTATTTCTTGATTACATTCTTCTTCTCTTCTGCTAGGATTAGTGTGGAAGTTCTCTGCATTTCCTGATAACTTCATATTCAGGCTAGGAACTTCTGACTTCTAGTTGTGATGGATGGAGAAAAAAACTCTACAATTGGAAAACATAACAATACTTCTGAATTCCTCCTCTTTTTCCCAAAACTTTCCTTTGTTATATATCTCTTTGGAGGAGGCTTGGGAGAGATTCTAGATCTTCTAGAGACCACTAGAGACTCAAATTATGTGAGTTCCTAGGCCCTTGCCATGAAGATACAAATAACCCTTTTCCTATCTCTTTATAACTCCCCAAATATAAAAGTTTCAGGGGCCATTGATTGTTGAACATTGTTGCCATATAGGGATAATTTTATGGATGGGAATTTATATTAAAATGTAGAAACATGGGATAATATTACTATTTCTTAATATGCAAAATGTAAAATGTTTGGCAACAATTTAGTAGAAATATTCAAATTTCTAAGGATTTTATATAGTTTCTATAAAATTTTGGCGATTTTTAAGGTAAAATAGTTTTATTTTATGGAATTTGGGCGAATTGTTCTTAGAAACAATGGAAATTGGCAAATCATTTTTTGGGAAAAACCATAGAAAATTATCCCATTTACTAAATTTAGCCCCTAAAATCATCTATGTTTCCATGCGAGGGTCATCACTTGTTGTCCCTTATGTGTCATACAATGATCTCCAAAAACGGCTCAAATATTAGGCAAAATGTGCATTTTGTCTTATATCCTCCTATGGATTCTGTTCTGGCATGTAAGGTGGAAATTAAGACTATAAAATTGTCCTCGACACTTGACTAAATACGAGTGTTTCTACATTAAGAAATAATATTCTCATGTCACCTCTTCCATTGGTAGGTTCTTCCATTTGATGAGGTACTTAGTAACTACTAGATTTTGTAGCTACTTAATCCTTATTTCAAGGATTGTTTATGGTTCTAGTATGATTTTCCCTTCTTCGTTAATCTCTGGAAAAATATTTTGGACTAGGATCATGTCATGATTACCTTCTTTAAGAAAGAAACATGGAATATTGTATGTACATGTGAATATGGAGGCAACTCCAGTTTGTAAGCCATACTTCCAATCCTTTGAAATACCATATAGGGGCCATAATATTTGGGTGTTAATTTATTGTCCTTTTTTTCTTTCAAGACG
Organism: Picea sitchensis; assembly: GCA_010110895.2. Lineage (NCBI taxonomy): Eukaryota > Viridiplantae > Streptophyta > Pinopsida > Pinales > Pinaceae > Picea > Picea sitchensis. The sequence goes on along the minus strand of SNQJ01S0061362.1, from coordinate 8,287 downwards.
TATGTTTATATGCTTCTAGCCTAAAAAATACCCAATCCCCCACTTCAAATTCCCTTTCACTATGATGTTGATTTTCTTGTGGTTTCATCCTATTTGTTTCCATAACAAAGTTGTCCTAGAATAGTTTGAAAACCTCTTGGTGGTTCCCTATGTGGTCCTCCACTACCTAAACCTTTTTTATCCCTTTCAAGGGATATGTGATGGATGGAGGATGATATCCATAAAGTTCCAGAAACAAGGAATTTTTTTATGAAGTATGGAAGGATGTGTTGTATCACCATTCTACCAAGGGAAACCACTTGACCCGTTGTATTTATTTATCACATGAAAAGAAACAAAGATATCCTTCTATACATTTATTCACTATCTAAGTTTTCCCATTGGATTGAGGATGGTAGGATTAACTATAAGCCAATTGAGTACCCAAATAAGAAAACAACTCATTCCAAAAATTTCTAGAGAAAATTGAATCTTTGTCACTTACAACAATCTTAGGGACTCCATGTAGATTTTGAACTATTTCCATGAATTATGCATCTATTATACTTTCTTTAAAAGGATGAAAGAGAGAGAGAGAGAGAAAATAGGCATACTTAGTCAGCCAATCCACTACTACCATGATGACAGTCTTTCCTTCAAATTTGGGAAAACCTATAATAAAATCCATTTAAACTTCCTCCCAACATTGACTTAGTATAGCTAAAGGTATTAGGAGACCTAGAGTCTTGATTGTCCCTCCTATATTTTCTTGGTAGAGCACACATTTAGACACAAAATTTTGAACATCAGTTTTAAGAACTTATTAGAAAAAATCCTTCTTGATCCTATGGTAAGTTTTCAAGAACCATGAATGTCCTCCTATAGAAGAAGTGTATAATTTCAAAAGGACCTTGTCTTTGAGTTGGTAATTCTTACATAAATATAGTCGATCATGATATCTTAGAAAATGATTCTTCCATACAAATTTATCTAATGCACTGAGGTCCTCTTGTATTTGTTGAATAATCTTACATACCTCTTGATATTTATTCCATTTTATCATTCTTCCACCCAATCAGATTGTGGAATAGAAATAACACATGTTGGGCCCTCCGTTTTTGGAAATACAAAATTTTTGTGAAGAAACGCATGTGAGATCGAATATTAAAAACAACATAAATAGTCAAAAGTACCATGCATCAATTGGAAAATAAATAGGAAAAAGGTTGAAAGCATCAGACACTAGTGGTAATCTGAGAAGATAGAAAAAGAAGGAATCCAAGAAGTGACATGGTGAAAGTATAAATAAAGAGGTAGTGTGATGAGGAGAAGGTTGAACGAGTTGATGAGTGAACATGAGAGAAAGAAAGTGGTGTTGTCATAATTGTTAAGAATGTTAGGGTTGAGATCGGGTTAGAACTGTCATGATAACATATTGTAATGGTTTTTTTTGGGTATTACTATGCTTCCATGATAAGGTTTTCATTTTGTATGAGAGACACATGTGTTGTATTTTTGGAAAGTTTGTTGTCATTGATGTCAAACCTAGAAGAAGTCTAGAAGGCTCTAGAAGTGATGGGTGTATTTGAAGAAGTCTCCAAAGTGGTCCCCTTATAGTGTATCTCTAAGTATGGCCCTCACAGGAAGACACTTTGAAAACTTCTACAAGAATCCCTAGAAATAGGATTAAGTGGCCCTGGAGGTGTAGTCATGAATCCCAAAGTTGATTGGAGAAAACGAGTATGAAGGACATCATAATTGCATGTCAAACTCTCATAGATGGATACTCCCCATCATTTTGTTTCCAATGGAAGGTGGTATGCCACATGGTTCCTTAGAGTTGAGAAGTTATACCCTCTTAAAGATGAAGCCCCAAAGTATGGTTAAAAATCCCCTAAAAGGTTGCAATAAGAAGTTATAAGTCGCCCCAAAAATCAGGAAAAGGAGAAAAGGTGTTGCAAACAAGAAGTTATAGGTCAGCTTAAAGATCAAGTAAAGAAGTTACTTGAAATTATATAAATACACATCAAGAACCTCTCATTTTACATCCAAGCAAGTGTGTGTTTATGAAATGGAGCTAGCATAAGTGTGTATGCACTTGTGCTAGGAGAATTGGTGATCTCAGCAAAGAGAATATGGCCTAGGAGAAAGGAGTTCGAAGAGAGAAAAGTGTATGGAGGTGACCATAGAAATTTTATGAAGTTATATGAAGTTTGTAGAAGGGTGAAGTGCATATATATGCGGGTTTCTAATGAAAAAATCATGTATAGGGTATATGTGTATTGCAATGAAGCAAATTCCGGGTGTCTATAGGTTGACAGTGGATGAATTGCATATTTGTGAAAAAGTTTGAAGAAGGTGTTTGTATCCTAATGCTGAAGTTGAAGAAGGTCTAATGGTATGAGATCTTATGCTCTTGGTTTTCACAAAATGAAAGGTATGTTTTCTATATTTTTTTAGGATTTTATCTTGGAGGTTATGGTATATTCTTGATGCATATGTTGGAGGTTATGGCATATGCTTTGAGGAATATCTTGGATGTTTTGACACATGATTAAGGAATTTTTTAGCACATGTTTTGAGGTATATCTTGGCACATGTTTTGCTAAATATGTTGGCATGGGCTTGAAGCATATTTTGGCACATAATTTGATTCATATCATGGTGATTTTGAGCCCATGATTTGTGATCCATGTGGATATTGGTGGCCACCCAGCTATTCCAACTAGCTCCTCTTGTCTGTTTTTAGTTCAACACGTTCTTCTGTACTTCTTTGTAATTGTGGTTTATGCACTTCTGGGGTTATCTGAAGCCTTAAACATCTTCTAGGTGGATACTGGTGGCCTCTCACCTAATCCAACTAGCTTATTGTGTATATTTTCATGTCAGCACATATTGTTGTACTTCCAGGGTTGTTTTGGAGCCCTAAATAGTGTTTTTTTGGCTCACCAGAATCAAATTGTAGATGGATTCAGAGTTTGACAACGTAATTTGTAGTTCTCTGAAAGACATTTCCAGCAGGATATCACACACCTAAAATGGGGGTCGTATACAAAAGTTATGACCCCAGGAAGTTGAGGTACCAACTTACCCATAGGGGCCCACATGACTTTTGGCGTTTCACCTTCTAGGGTTAATTTTTTGGATGTCTAGGGTTTTGGCATTCATAAGTAATATCAAAAAGGCCTCCATAGACTCATTGTAATCATTATTCTCAAAAGGATGCACGTAGTAGCCACATATATTCTCAGAGATAGCTACCACCATTCAAGCAAGTGTTTCAGTTCTGTAGTTTTACAATTTCATCCTATTTCATTTATTCAATAGAAGATATTATTCACTAGATATATGTATTCTTATTCATATCTCTGTTTTTATTGTATTCAGTATGTTAGTCAGTTTTTCCCACTCCTAAATCTGGATCAGTGGTATCAGAGCAGTCTTCTCTTCATTTATTTTTCTTTGTGCATGTCTCTGACAATATCTCGGTACAAGAAGTTGGGACTCAAACCAATCGATCCATTTAAATATCGGTCACATCGATCCTAACTAAAAACCATGGGAGAAGAAAATAAAGATGATGGAAAACGAAATCCTTTTAAAATGTTGCGTGAAGAAGCCCTTGCATGAAAAAGGAATGAAATGATGGACAACTTTGCACAGATCCTTCGGCGGTTTCCCACAGAAGAAGCATATTCATTAAGAAGCCATGCAACCCCCTACAAGGTACAGGTAAATTTTGATTTTCCATTATTTGAAGGACTAATAGATACAAATGTTGTAGATAAGCAGTTGAATCTGCTCGAAGGGTATGTTTCGGTCCACAATTTTTCTAATAGGGAAAATATTACTTTTTCACTCCTCAAGGTCATCCCTCATGTTAAGGACTGGTGGGACACTTACTATGAGAAAAGGGCCATAGAGGAATCTGCAATATTTTTGGTTTCCCCCACATAGGATTCCTTCCGCGATGCCATTAAAGAACAATACTACCCTGTTGGAAGATACGAGGACCAGTACACCAAATGGACCATCCTGCATCAAGAAAGGGACCAGACAGTACTAGATTTCACCAATATTTTCCACACCTTGTGCACCAAATTAGGTATCAAAGACTTTGAGTGACATTTGGTGCTCAAATACTGTGGTTTTTTTCATAGATACATCCAAATAGAAATGGAGTTTCTAGACATTACCTCATTGGGTACAACGTATAGATACACTATTAATATCAAGTAGAAATTTAAGCAGAAGAAGCAAGAGTTTGGATCTGCAAACTCCTCACAGGCGAGGCAGGGAAAAGGCAGCCCCAACTCACACAACAAGTCACATAGCAGATATGGCCATTCTCAGAACAACTAGTCCAAGCCACAACATAATAAGGGAAATGAGAAGACGAAGAAGGACATGGGAAAATGGTGTGAGTACCCTAAAATCCCTTGGAACAACACTGAAGAATGTTTCTCCAAGTAGTCACTCATGGTCGAGATGAAAGAGTCTGAGTCAGAGGTCGATTCTGATTCTAAATAAAATCCTGAAGGAGGGAAGAAAATAATCGATGTTGAACCCAGTGCCACTGTCTCTACAAGCAAATTTTGGCCAAACGAACCAGAATAACCAGAGGAAGGGGAATGCCTCTTTCACTAATAGATGTGGACAAAAGGGGCTCTACTTCATTTCATTGTCGATAGCAGCAGTCAGAAGAAGATGATTTTAGCAGAGGTCATCAAGTGGCTGGACCTACCAATGACACTACACCCAAAACCCTACACCATCGTTTGTCTTCTCCAAGGAAGAGATATTTGTGTCATCCAACAATGTCATCTTCCCTACAAAATCAAGCCTTTCAAAGATGAGCTATTGTGTGATATTTCTCCCCTTGAAGTTTGTGATGTTATTTTGGGACAACCATATTTTTGCAAGTGTCA
>SNQJ01S0061360.1:70190-81682 GCA_010110895.2 Picea sitchensis | reverse complement strand
TAAGCATATAATAATGAGAAAGGACGTTGTGTACCTTGGAATGATCAGGTGAAATGATAGTATAAGTCAAAATACAGGTGATGAAGGGTATAATAATGGAAAAAAGTATGGGCAAAAAGGGTACAATATGTGGTCCTAACAGCAGCAGACCCTAGTCACCCTCTCACACATACACCTCTACAAGTAGGATTCCTAGATCCTTGTTTCCCAGTTTTCGGAGGGCACCCCCGATAGCAGCACTGCCACCGATAGCATAGAGGCCACCCACTCATGCAGATGACATTGTAGAGTATAGGAGGGAGTATGCAGCATTGGGTCATGACTTCCATCAGGACATGACCTTAGTCGAGTACTGTGGACTTAGACTCAAGAACCACCCCAGAGAGATGCAGAGGGGAGGACCACAACAGCAGCAGGGGCATAACCTCAATTCATAAGAAAAGTTGGGAAACTCACCATCCCTTATTTCAATGGATCGTCCAAATACACCGCCATATCTTGGGTACAGAAGCTAGACACGTATTACAAGCTCAAATAGATGACCGAGCCAGAGGCCATCAGTTTCACGACCTTACACTTGGAGGGTGAGGCACATGAGTGGTGGTATCATGGGCTGGTGACATTGGGTCACAGTCGCATCAAATCCTATAGGGAGTTTACGGATAGGCTCATTGACAGGTTTGATAGGAAGGATCCTAAGATACACTTCAGGGATCTAGCCTAGTTGAGACAAACTGGCACAACAGAGGCGTTCATCACAGAGTTTCAGAAGGTAGTCGTGGTAGTGACAAATATATCAGAGCCCAGGCTGATCATGCTATTCATAGAAATATTCACAGAGCCTTTGAGAGGATGGGTGAAGGCATACAGGACTCCCACTTTGAAGGATGACATCCTCTGCACTCGAGATCTGGCAGACTCAGTGCCAAATACTAAAACTTTCTCCAAACCATTTTTTCCCCAGAGGGATCAAGATAGGAGGCCATTCCAGAGAGAATGGAAGGGCAAGGATAAGTTGGATGATGAGACTAGGAAAGAGCTTACGAGGAAGAATCTGTGCGTCAGCTGCAAATATCCTTAGGTCCCAGACCACAGGTACATGGGCAAGGGAGAGATTCATTATATTGAGGTAGCAGAAGATAGTGTGGACAGTGAGGAGGAGGAGCAGGACAGTGGATCCACTAGTTCAGACGAGGATTCAGCACCAGCAGAGGAGAAGCCTCCCCATAGACCACCGACATCGGTAGGATCCCATCCTCCAGTAGTCCCACAACCACCAGAGCAGGCTTACAGGAGGAAACCAGCAAAGGGAAGAGTCATAGCGACCCTTTCTGGTGTTCCCACGTATGATACCCTCCATATCAGAGGGATTATTCAGAGGCAATGGGTAATCGCCCTAATAGATGGTGGGGCCACCCACAACTTCATCGACACTTCACTAGTATTGATACGAGCACTTCAGACAGAGGAGTTTGAGGGGTTTGATGTTGCGGGAGAAGATGGCCACACAGTGGAGTGTCTAGACAGAGTTCCAAACTTAGATATGAAGTTAGGAAACTACATAGTGAGAGACACATTTTATGTGGTTGACCTATCGGACACAGATGTGGTGTTAGGAGTTCAGTGGATGATTACCTTGGTAAAAATCACTACCAACTACCAAACCTTGGAAATGGGATTCAGAGATCAGGATGGGAAGAAGGTTGTTCTAAGAGGAGGAGGAGGAGGAGCATCCTCCCCGTAGACCACCAACACCAGCAGGAGCCCATCCTCCAGTAGTTTCACAACCACCAGAGAAGGATAACAGGAGGAAACCAGCAAAGGGAGGAGTCATAGTGACCCTTTCTGGTGTTCCCAGATATGATACCCTCTGTATCAGAGGGATTATTTAGGGGCAATAGGAAATCACCCTGATAGATGGTGGGGCCACCCACAACTTCATCGACGCTTCACTAGTATTGAGACAGGCACTTCAGACATAGGAGTTTGAGGGGTTTGATGTTGCGGTAGTAGATGGCCACACAATGGAGTGTCTAGACAGAGTTCCAAACTTAGAGATGAAGTTAGGAAACTACATAGTGAGAGACACATTTTATATGGTTGACCTATCGGACACAGATGTGGTGTTAGGAGTTTAGTGGATGATTACCTTGGGAAGAATCACTACCAACTACCAAACCTTGGAAATGGGATTCAGAGATCAGGATGGGAAGAAGGTTGTTCTAAGAGGTATGTTGACAAGATCACCCAGGATAGTTTTATCCAAGAGGATGGAGAGGATATTCAGACATGGGGAGGTAGCATATGCCGCAGAATGCTTGATCACTACTCAGAAGGATTCAGAAGGTCAACAACAGTACCATACAAAGATCAAGAATTTATTGGGACGACATCAGCAGGTCTTTGAGGAAATTCCACCAGGGAGACCACCTGACAAGGGGTTTGATCACACCATTGAGTTGGAGGAGGGGGCCAAACCTATGATCACCCCCCCTATCATCATCCTAGGAGGTTCAAGGATGAGATAGAGAAGGCAATCACAGAATTGTTGGCGATGGGACACATCAGACCAAGCAACAACCCATTTTCTTCTTCAATTGTCTTAGTTATGAAGAAGGATAGCACCATGAGGATGTGCATTGATTACTGAGCCTTGAACAAGAAAACCATCAAGAACTGATACCCTATCCCACACATTAACAAGTTGATGGATGAACTGCATGGGGCAGTTTTCTTCTCAAAAATTGTTCTACGCTCTGAATATCATCATATCGTCATCCGAGAGAAGGACATAGAGAAGACGACATTTCGATGTCATTTTGGACACTTCGAGTTCCTGGTTATGCCATTTGGGCTAATCAATGCACCCACTACATTCCAGTCTTGCATGAACCATATATTCAGGGATCAGTTAAGGAAATAATTCTTGGTTTTCTTCGACGACATCTTGATCTATAGTTGGTCATGCCAAGGGAATATGAGGCACCTGGATGAGGTATTGAGCATCATGGAGGCACAATTATTATATGCCAAAGAGTCCAAGTGTGAGTTTGGTATGACAGAGCTGCTTTACTTAGGCCACATCATCAGTGCACAGGGGGTACAGGTGCACCAAGAGAAGATCAGGGCCATTTTGGATTGGCTGACGCCCAGGAACGTGACAGAATTGAGGATCTTCTTCAGGATGTGCAACTATTACAAGCGGTTCGTTCGAGGTTTTTCTCATCTTGGAACACCACTGACAAATCTTACCAAGCATGGGGCTTTCATATGGACCAAGAAATCACAGGAAGCCTTTGATCACATGAAGGAAGTCATGGGCACTTGTCCAATGTTGGCACTACCAGACTTCACCTTGCCATTTGTACTAGAGTGTGACGCATCCAGTGAAGGGATCGGTGCAGTTTTGATGCAGGGAGGACACCCCATTGTATTCGATAACCAGAAGCTCAGTCAACCTGATAGGTTGTACTCCATTTATGACAAGGAAATGTTGGAAATCATGCATGCCTTGACCAAGTTCAGACAATATTTGATGGGCAGAAAATTCGTGGTCAAGATCGATCACAACCGTTTGAAGTATTTCCTTGAGAAGAAGGACCTCAGTGAGCGCCAACAGAAATGGGTGACGAAGGTACAAGCATTCGACTTTGACATAGAGTATTTCAAGGGGTGTTATAACCCTAATTTGCACCAAACATACTTACCTGACATTAGGCCATCCCATATGCCTTCTTTGCCAAGCCAGTACTGAACAACTCTTCTTAAAAACACCCTTTTTAAAGGCCCACATGCCCTACTCCACTAAAACCCACCTGTACACTCTGGCTGACCCACTACAACCCGCGTGTACCTACAAAAGCACGAAAAAAGGAAAGTTTCTAATGGAACACACAGCTTTGGGTAAGTTAACTAAACCTTTCGACAATGCATGGTCGATCATTCAACCAAATACCTAGCTCCTTCTAGCCTATAAAACAAGGGGTATGGGTCCCATTTGAAAGGAGGAAAAACATAGTAAAGAAACTCTTCCCGAATTCATATTCCCCTTTGCCCAAGATTCTTCAACCATTTTGTGATTTCAACGAAGAAGAGAAGCAAGTGTGTTAGTAGTTGGTGCACAATACCAGATTCGTGGAGCAGTGGCCAGCTTCATCATTGCAAGTTTCTTTAGTGAAGTTAATAATAAAGAAGTACTTTTCCCGTCCCACCATATGAGGTTTTCATTGTTTATTGTGTACATGTTGATTAAATCTCTAACCCATTAATCCGTAGATCAAATGCATGTGGAGTTCTTTGTTTGTCTTTTGTTAATGCAGGTCAGCCTTAGGAGGAGAGTTGCAGTCAAAGAGCGACCAAGCGTGAAGAGGGATCGATACCAAACGTCGAAAATAAGGTATGTTCACTTGATCTTAACTGTGTATTTGCTTAAGAATAATGGGGATTAGGTCTGGGTTGATGGTAAAAAGTAGGAATCTTTAGGTATTTTCTGCATGCATGATAAAACCCTAAGTGCTAATCCGTAGGGGGATTTCCCACTCACAATAGAATTGGAGACCATACTGGGGATTTCTCTCAAGTTTTTCGGGGATACTTTTTGGTAGTTTTAAATTGGTTTCATCACCTTTTTTATGAGTTTCTACAAGAGTCTGAGCTAGTAGGGATTCTAGTCTTCCATACCAGTATTCCTTTCTTTCTTTGCTTGGCTGCATTCTCATTTAAGGAAGTCACAAAGGTACATGTGGCCTGTATAAGGCATGCATGTGTGTACACGCACCCAACCTTCACACATCCTACGTGGACACGCTAGCTGGTGAAGTGACAGTAGCGTGGTTAAGTTCATAATTTTTTTTTTAAAGAGGCAGTCATACTCTTCCCTGTCAGAAGTGATCCTTCTCAGGGGTTTTCTGAAACTCATTCTGGTCTCTATTTTTGCAGTTTGTAGCTTAGGTACCACTTCAGATTGGTTTTGTTCTATGAATTTTTCCTTGGATTTTTTTGTTTTGCTGACAAAGTAAGTTTCTGAGTCTTCAAGAGATTTTGGTTCTCAATACTAGTAGTCTCTGCCAATGTTTGATTGCTTATCTTTTCATTTTTTTAAGATTTGTAGAGGTACACACGACTTGCATAAGGTCTGCATGTGTGTACACGCGCCCTGACCTTTTACAGCTTGCGTGCACATGCTAGTTGTTGAACTGTCAGCTGCGTGCCTATTGAGAAAAATTTTGTTCAAGGAGAGACAGTCATCCTTTTCCTTGTCAAAAGTTATACCTCTCAGGGTTCTTGGTCTCTGTCATAGAAGTCAACAACTTAGGTCTGATCATAGCAATAGATTTTTTTTTCATTAAAAAGTTTTCCTCGAAATTTTTTCTTTCATAGGGTTTTTAGACGAGTGTGAGAGTCTGCTTTCGTCAGTTTGTGTGTTATTTTTAGTAACTATTTGCGATCTGCGCTTAGGCCAGAAGTTTTCTTGGTCTTTACTTGTCGTCATTTTTCCTTTTTTCTTTACGAGCATTAAATAAAAAAAAACTCTTTTATTTCTTGATTTGGTTAAGCAGTTGTTGGTTTGCATAGATAACCAGGAAAAGTTGTTTTTTCATAAGTTCTTGGTTGTTTACTTAGGAAAATAAGTAGCTCGTAGTCGAGAAAAATCCTGTTTTGAGTCTGCTGCTCAAAGATCTTAGAAATCATAATTTGAAAAGTTGGTTAGAAAATTTAAAAATGCAAATTTGAATTTGTTCAGAAAAGTCATTTTGTTTCCAGTTTTCTGTTTATTTTCTCTTTTTCGTCCCTCAAAACATCACTAGTTTAATTTCCATAAAATTTGACTTAAGATAAGCCTTAAAAAGAATGCTAAATCTAAAATTAATTAGACTTTTTATGTTTGTAGGGTCAACCAACTAGTTTAGGGTTAGGGCCTTGAATTAGGTTGGAGAGGAAACTCTTCAAGGCCATTGAATCAAACATTGGAGTCTGAGTTAGGGACTGTTAAAGTCCAGTATCGTGAAATTTATCTGGGACCCCCCTCTAACACAGGGGCTAAACACGAGGTCACGTGCAGAAAGGTAGCGGAGATATCCCCTCCAAAGCCGGACCAATCGTAGTGGAGAACACATATATAGGGCTTGTCTTGGGATTCCGTCGATTGCATTTGCCACGGAGCTTCGTGGGTCTCGAATCCGTTCAAGGTCCTCAGTTGTCTTCCGGACCACCTGTTTTCGATACCCTTGACATGTTTCAAGCTTGATACCCTGCTCATTGTGGTCTACCCGACTGTCAATTGTACCTGCCTAGTGACTGTTCGCGCGCTGGCAACCTAGTTGCCTATCTTTCTAGGGACTTACACAGGTGACTGCGAGGGTATACCATGGTACCTAGGGAAGACTTCAGGCCATGCTTTGTAGATTATACATGGAGGGTGATTCCATTTTCGAGTTGCACTTGCACCGGTAAGTTTCTCTAGTGTTTCCAGGTGTAACTGTTCTTCCAACTAGTTAGTCGTTTGCTTGATTTTCCTTTAGGAACTTTTAGTGTGTGCTCTGTGCTCCTTAGTTTTCCATAGTGTGTGCTATGTGCTCCTTAGTTTCATTATTGAAGAAATATGTACATGATGCTAATCATATAATTGACTGGTCTATGATCCAGGTGGAACCGGAGGGAGAATTTCTACCAGAACCCCAATGCATATTGGACCGAAAGGAAACCTCGCTCCGGAACCAAACCATTGCACAGGTAAAGGTGCAGTGGAGACATTTTGGCCCAGATGAGGCTACATGGGAAATGGAGGATGCCATGAGACATGCATATCCGATTTTGTTTCCTTCTGTACATGCAATTCATGTTAAAAGATAAGAACATCGAGGACGATGTTCCTTTAAGGGGGAGGGAATTGTAACACCCTGTTTCCCCCAGTTTGTAAAAATAACTAGACTGGCCAAGAACTGTGGAAAACTCATAAATGTGAATATGTATTATATGAATAATATTATGAATTTATATTGCAGGAATGCTGAGAGGGGATGTGCAGAAAAAGAGACCATGATGGCGGTGGAAGGCACCTAGAAAGGTGGCGTTAACTTCCACCGAGAATCAATACCGTATTTGGACTTCACTGGCCCAAAGAACCAAAAGAGGCTCGCTGGCCCCAAATTAAATGTCTCATGGGCTGGTAGGAAGATGGATCCTCAGGAATTAATGAGGGATGGGGAAGTGAACCGCCCATCCGTAGAGCCGTCAGGCCTGACCAGCGCGAGGGAAATCGCGCCACACGCAACCTCGCAAGAGGATAAGGCGTGGGGTAGAAGCGATTGGGGGCAGACGCAAGGGGAGGAAAATAACTCTGGCGATACACAGAGTGAGTGATAGCAGAGAGGAAGGAGAGTAACCTTCGTTTCTGGTCACTGGCAAACAGAGACGCAATCTCACAACATCATGGTCTCAGCTCAGGGGTGGCTAGTGGTAAATCCGCTGGGAGTCATTGAGCCTACGGTTGGGTGGAAACGAGCACCCCTCTCAGCAGTTGCATAACCCCTGGTGTTATTTCTGATAAGTGTTTTGCCTCTGGAATCTTGAAATATATATTTATTCTGACATTTATGTTTATAAGTTGTAAAATGGTGAATGATTTCAGAGTAGGAATGTATGTATGGTGTTTTGATTGGTACTGGTAGATGCATGTTTATAATGGAAAGACTACGTATGGCTTATGTATTCATAAATCGCTATTTATATGCATACTGAGCTAATTCAGACTGCATGTCTGATTCTTGGGAGGAAGGTACCCTTATCTGCCTCAGATAGTACCCTGGGTAAAAACCTCCCCATAGAGATACCCTCCTTGAAAAGCCCATCAAGAACCGAGAAAGAGAATGTGCAGGCACAAGGCCTTAGTAACCCTGCACGAGGAGGAACAATCCTCCTGAAAACCCGATATGGCATCATAAGGATGAAGTATCGAATCGATGGACGAGATCCCGTCGGGAGATCTGTGGTCACTCATGACCGTCAGATCAAAAGAAGAAGATGGAGTGTTAAGTGCCTTAACCCTGAATAGGTGTTGATTGATGGACGAGATTCCATCAGGAAACCTGTGGTCATGCATGACCGTTAGATTGGTAGAAGTAAGTAGGGTGTTAAGTGCCTTACCCCTTTGTTTTCTGTGTCTTCGTGCGTAGCGAAGAAATCGGGACCATAGATCCCCAAGGTCCATGGGAGTATCTGGACCATTGATTTTTCCACGTCCAGGAATTCATGGAAGAATGCACAGGTAGGAACCAATCAGAGTCGTCACATCTCGGCTGGAAAACCTGATAGCCATTGGATCTGTCGGGAGTTACCCGAGTGTTAAACCCCCAGTGAATAGGGGCGAAAGCCCCGAAATAGATCTAGATCGTTCGAATGACGAAGGCCACGTGTCGTGAGATTTCCCATTTCAGGAAACCGGGAATCGCGAAATCAGGAGTCCTGATGACGAGAGATCGGGACTTTCCATGGTGGAAACCTTGAAGTGGTTTTGGATAGTCCGATCTCGGGAGGCTACGTGTCGTGAGATTTCCCATTTCAGGAAATCAGGAATTGCGAACTCGGGAGTCCTGATGACGAGAGATCGAGACTTTCCATGGTGGAAACCCCAGTACAGATCTGGGCCGTCCAATTTAAGGAGGTTATGTGTCGAAAGATTACCCATTTCGGGAAATCGGGAGTCGAGAAATCGGGAGTTCTGGTGATGAGAGATCAGGACTTTCCATTGTGGAAACCCCGGAACAGATCTGGACCGTTCGATTTAAGGAGGCCATGTTTCACGAGATTTCCCATTTCGGGAAATCAGGAATCACGAACTCAGGAGTCCTGGTGACGAGAGATCGAGACTTTCCATGGTGGAAGCCCCGGGACAGATCTGGGCCATCCAATTTAAGGAGGCTACGTGTCGAGATATTACCAGTTTCGGGAAACCAGGGATCGGGGATTCGGGAGTTCCGTTGACAAGAACTCGGGCTCTCCCCTTGATAAATCTCGACCTATAATATCGAGACGTTAGCATGTGGCTAAGTCCTGATGAACGGATGAGATTCCTTCGGGGAATCTCAGGGTCTATAATGAACTTCAGATGTGGAGAAGAGACGTCAACTTTAAGTCGGGGCATGAATACACCTTAGGGTAAGTGGGGAGAAGATCTGGACGGCCAGAGTCCACCCGCCCAGATCTACAGCTGAGGTCTCATTCTAGAGCCCCCTTGTTGTCCTGCCTTTAGTGGTGGGGGGGGGTCCAGAATTGAACGTGCAACTCGGGAATGGTCAGGATCAATTCACCTTGATCAACGACATTCAGGCAAATTTCGGACCCCCCTTGCCATTCTACCTTTAATGGGGGGGGGGGTCCGAAATGGTGTGGCGTGTGAAGTGGGACCCGTCTCCTGTCAAACCGCCCACCGTGTCATGTTTCCCCTCTCACCACCTGTACTCCGCTCACCTGCATGACAGGGCCATTCCTATCAACCATTTGCCAACCCTGTAGGGACTCGTCCCTATTGGCCAGTTACCAGCCCTATCGGGGTTCGACGGTTGCAGAGTCGAACGATTCAACATCACGGTAGCGCCGAGGCACGAAATACAAAAGAGGCACCGCAATTATTTGAACTGTGATCATGACCCACGATCACATGGGAACGGAGAGAGAGAAAGAGCTAGCTTGCGCTAGGCCTCCGTAGGTAATTAGGGGGCTCTGATTCTACAGGAATCAACGAAAATTTGATTATGGTAGTGGGTATGTGACAAAGTGGTATCAGAACATGGTTACAACACTTGGCCTGCTTGGGATATGGCACGAGCCACGTTAGAAGATATTGTTATCTGCATTTCTCCTTAAGGAGAAGGACTGCATAATAAAACTATAATTTGGAAACTTCTATAACCCCTTTGTTAAAATGGAAACTACTCTTATAGGAAGTAGGGATGCACTGATCGTTATCACTGATAAGATTTGAATGCGAATGACAGAGGTAGAATAAATTGTGCTATGAAGTTGCATGAGCTAGACAAGGGACATGGACTGTGTTGTCCTGTTTTAGTGTTATGAGGGCTACCTACTAAAGTAGGTAGAGTCTCTTGCAATTAAGATGGTTGGTTAGATAAGGGTTAAGACCCAAATGAAGAACCCCTTCATGACTTGGGAAATATGGTAAGGACTGGTAGGATCCTTAGAAAGTTATGATTTCTGTATTATTAAGAGACTAAACCTTGAGCATACAATTCCTCATGATTGAGAGGACTGGTGAAAATACGTAGGGTCAGATTTACCTGACCTATAATGGTTAGAATCGACAATGAGGATAACCTGTTTGAGGAGTCCTTTGGGACTATTGCTAATTCCCAAGAGTGACCCTTGTTGGTCATTTCCATAAAGAGAGGGTAACACCCGTATGGGTTAGGACTATGAGACTAGTCCGGTAGGAAACCTAATAAGCTCAGGAGGGATAGTATCCGTTAGATTGGAATCAATGAGAGTTGTTGATCTAGATCTTCGAGGTTTCGTCTATGGGGAAAATGGAAGCATATACTTCCTAAATTTGCACCAGGTAAATCACCGATTTAATCAAGACCGTTGATTGCTGGGGAGATCTGGACCATGGGATCCAGATTGTCGGGCCCGCATAGAATAGAAGTTTGGGAAATGGTGGGGCATTTTCCACGGATTCACCGAAACACGGGATCCTGATGCATATCTGAGAATTGATCCCAGGTTGACAACACTCGGCGTGATTGGGCTCATGAACGAGTTGCGCATAAGCTCCGTTCGAAGCACTCCTATGAGGAGTAACCCCTAACTTAACTCTCTTGTCTAGGATTAAAACTTGGAAACGAGAACCCGACTGTGTATGCATGTGAAAAAGTTATAAATTTATGCGCAGGTTATAAAAATGTATCTAACCCTTGACTAATAACCAGCGTTTGTCTTTTCACCCAAGCGGACGATCAGCTATGAGAATTTACAGATGCAGAGAATGGTGACCCACCAAGAGGTGGGAGAAGGCTCCCACAATAGAGACGAAGAGTCTAACGAAAGAAGAGCAATAGGAACCCCTCCAGATCTAGCCGAGACTGTGAGGAGTCTCATGGTTGAATTGCAAAGCTGCAAGGTCGACAATGAAAGGATGATGAAAGAACAAGAAAAGCAAACCAAAATTAATGCAGTTTTACTGCAGAGCCTATCCGACCTACAGCTACAAATGCAGCATGAACCCGAGATGCAGAAACATGGTCGTATCAGTGGCCATACTAAGAGGAGCACCTCAAGGAAGGTCCACCCCAGAGGTAAAGGACCAGTTCCAAACGATTCCTCGGAGAAGGAAGCTGGCGATTCAGAAGGCTCTTCCAGCAGCAGGACCAGTTCCTATTCTCAAAGAAAACAGAAGAAGCAAAAGACTTCCAAGGGTCATAAATTTGAGGAATTCAGAAAGGCCAAACCTCCCTCCTTCGACGGTGAGATAAAGAAGG
>SNQJ01S0061360.1:41884-70180 GCA_010110895.2 Picea sitchensis | reverse complement strand
ATGTTGAAAGAAATGGAACAACAAGTGACTCAGATAAAACAAAATCTGAAGGTCGCTCAGAACCGACAGAAAAGTTATGCTGACCAAAAGAGAACTCCAAGAGAGTTCAAAATGGGAGACCATGTATATCTCAGAATTAAGCCGAGAAGGAGTTCCTTGAAAATGGGAGCTTGTGCCAAGTTGGCACCCCGGTATTGTGGACCCTTTGAGGTTCTAGATAGAGTGGGACCTGTATCCTATCGGCTAGCACTTCCTCCCATAGCAAAAGCACATAATGTTTTCCATGTTTCATTATTGAAGAAATATGTACATGATGCTAATCATATAATTGACTAGTCTGTGATCCAGGTGAACCGGAGGGAGAATTTCTACCAGAACCCCAATGCATATTGGACCGAAAGGAAACCCCGCTCCGGAACCGAACCATTGCACAGGTAAAGGTGTAGTGGAGACATTTTGGCCCTGATGAGGCTACATGGGAAATGGAGGATGCCATGAGACAGGCACATCCAATTTTGTTTACTTCTGTACATGCAATTCATGTTAAAAGATAAGAACATCGAGGACGATGTTCCTTTAAGGGGGAGGGAATTGTAACACCCTGTTTCCCCCAGTTTATAAAAATAACTGGACTGGCCAAGAGCTGTGGTAAACTCAGAAATGTGAATATGTATTATATGAATAATATTATGAATTTATATTGCAGGAATGCTGAGAGGGGATGTGCAGAAAAAGAGACCACGATGGCGGTGGAAGGCACTTGGAAAGGTGGCGTTAACTTCCACCGAGAATCAATATCGTATTTGGACTTCACTAGCCCGGAGAACCAAAAGCGGCTCACTGTCCCCAAATTAAATTTCTCGCAGGCTGGTAGGAAGATGGCTCCTCAGGAATTAATGAGGGATGGGGAGGTGAACCGCCCATCCGTAGAGCCGTCAGGCCTGACCAGCGCGAGGGAAATCGCGCCACACACAACCTCGCAAGAGGATAAGGCATGGGGTAGAAGCGATTGGGGGAAGACGCGAGGGGAGGAAGAGAACTCTGGCGATACGCAGAGTGAGTGATAGCAGAGAGGAAGGAGAGTAACCTTCACTTCTGGTCACTGGAAAACAAAGACGCAATCTCACAGCATCGTGGTCTCAGCTCGGGGGTGGCTAGTGGTAAATCCGCTGGGAGTCGCTGAGCCTACGGTTGGGTGGAAACGAGCACCCCTGTCAGCAGTTGCATAACCCCTGGTGTTATTTCTAATAAGTGTTTTTCCTCTGGCATCTTGGAATATATATTTATTCTGACATTTATGTTTATAAGATGTAAAATGGGGAATGATTTCAGAGTAGGAATGTTTGTATGGTGTTTTGATCGGTACTGGTAGATGCATGTTTATAATGGAAAAACT
Organism: Picea sitchensis; assembly: GCA_010110895.2. Classification (NCBI taxonomy): domain Eukaryota; kingdom Viridiplantae; phylum Streptophyta; class Pinopsida; order Pinales; family Pinaceae; genus Picea; species Picea sitchensis. The sequence continues at coordinate 68,784 of SNQJ01S0061360.1, read as the reverse complement.
ACATATGGATTATGTCTTCATAAATTGCTATTTATATGCATATTGAGCTAATTCAGATTGCATGTCTGATTCGTGGGAGAAAGGTACCCTTATCTGCCTCAGATAGTACCCTGGTTAAAAACCTCCCCATAGAGATACCCTCCTTGAAAAGCCCATCAAGAACCGGGAAAGAGAATGTGAAGGCGCAAGGCCTTAGTAACCCTGCACGAGGAGGAACGATCCTCCCGAAAACTCGAGATGGCAGCATAAGGATGAAGTATCGAATCGACGGACGAGATCCCGTTGGGAGATCTGTGGTCACTCATGACCGTCAGATCGGAAGAAGAAGATGGAGTGTTAAGTGCCTTAACCCTGAATAGGTGTTGATCGACGGACAAGATTCCATCGGGAAACCTGTGGTCACGCATGACCGTTAGATTGGTAGAAGTAAGTAGGGTGTTAAGTTCCTTACCCATTTGTTTTCTATGTCTTCATGGGTAGCGAAGAAATCGGGACCGTAGATCCCTAAGGTCCATGGGAGTATCTGGACCATTGATTTTTCCACGTCCAGGAAGTCGTGGAAGAATGCACAGGTAGGAACCAATCGGAGCAGTCGGATCTCGGTTGGAAAACTCGACAGCCGTTGGATCTGTCGGGAGTTACCCGAGGGTTAAACCCCCAGCGAATAGGGGCGAAAGCCCCGAAATAGATCTAGACCATCCGAACGACGAAGGCCACGTGTCGTGAGATTTCCCATTTTGAGAAACCAGGAATTGCGAACTCGGGAGTCTTGATGACGAGAGATTGGGACTTTCCATGGTGGAAAACCCGAAGCAGTTTTGGACTGTCCGATCTCGGGAGGCTACGTGTCGTGATATTTCCCATTTCAGGAAATCGGGAATCGCGAACTCGGGAGTCCTGATGACGAAAGATCGAGACTTTCCATGGTGGAAACCCCAAGACAGATCTAGGCTGTCCAATTTAAGGAGGTTATGTGTCGAAAGATTACCCATTTCGGGAAATCAAGAGTCGAGAACTCGGGAGTTCTGGTGATGAGAGATCGGGAGTTTCCATTGTGGAAACCCCGGAATAGATATGGACCGTCTGATTTAAGGGGGCCACATGTCGTGAGATTTCCCATTTCAGGAAATCGGGAATCGCGAACTCGGGAATCCTGGTGACGAGAGATCGGGACTTTCCATGGTGGAAGCCCCGGGACAGATCTGGGCCGTCCGATTTAAGGAGGCTACATGTTGAGAGATTACCCATTTCGGGAAATCGGGGATCGGGGATTCGGGAGTTCCATTGACAAGAACTCGGGCTCTCGCCTTGATAAATCCCTACCTATAATATCAAGACGTTAGCATTTGGCTAAGTCCCGATGAACGGGTGAGATTCCTTCGGGGAATCTCAGGGTCTATAATGATCGTCAGATGTGGAGAAGAGACGTCAACTTTAAGTCAGGGCGTGAATACGCCTTAGGGTAAGCGGCGAGAAGATCTGGACGACCAGAGTCCACCCGCCCAGATCTACGACTGAGGTCTCATTCTGGAGCCCCCTTGTTGTTCTGCCTTTAGCGGTGGGGGGGGGGGTCCGGAATCGAACGTGCAACTCAGGAACAGTCAGGATCAATTAGCCTTGATCAATGGCATNGGGGGGGGGGGGTCCGGAATCGAACGTGCAACTCAGGAACAGTCAGGATCAATTAGCCTTGATCAATGGCATTCAGGGGAATTCCGGACCCCCCTTGCCATTCTGCCTTTAATGGGGGGGGTTCGGAATGGTGTGGCGTGTGAAGTGGGACCCGTCTCCTGTCACGCCGCCCACCGTTTCATGTTTCCCCTCTCGCCACCTGTACTCTACTCACCCACGCGACAGGGCCGTTCCTATCGGCCATTTTCCAACCCTGTAGGGACTCATCCCTATTGGCCAGTTACCAGCCCTGTCGGGGTTCGACGGTTGCAGAGTCAAACGATTCGACATCACGGTAGCGCCGAGGCGTGAAATAAAAAAGAGGCACCACGATTTTTTGAACTATGATCATGACCCGCGATCACATGGGAACGGAGAGAGAGAAAGAGATAGCTTGTGCTAGGCCTCCGTAGGTAATTCAGGGGCTCTGATTCTGCAGGAATCAACGAAAATTTGATTATGGTAGTGGGTATGTGACATCATATTTTACAAGGATAGAGTCTACTTGGTGCCAGATTTAGGGCTCAAGAAGAAGATCCTCACCGCAGTTCATGATTCACCTCTAGCAGGTCGTCAAGGGTTTTTCAAAACCTATAGACAGATCAGAGAGAGGTTCTCATGGAAGGGCCTCAAATAGGACGTTATGAGACACGTCAGTGAGTGTGTGACTTTCCAGCAGAACAAGTCAGAGCATGCTCTTCCAACAGGGCTACTTCAGACACTTCCCATTCCAGAGTAGAAATGGGAGAGTATATCTATGGACTTCATCACAGGTCTACTCAAGGTCCAGGGTAAGGACTGTATCTATGTAGTGGTCGACAGATTGACCAATTTTTCTCACTTCTATGCCATACCGACAGAGTACAACGCAGGTCAGGTAGCCAAGATTTTCTTCAAGGAGGTCTTTAGACTTCATGGGTTGCCGAAGAACATCGTCAGTGACAGGGACAATCGGTTCATAGGGACATTTTGGAGAGATTTGTTTCGGTTGGTGGGGGTAGAGTTGACACCTAGCACCAGCTATCACCCTCAGACAGATGGGCAAACTGAGATTGTCAACAAGTGAGTTGAAGGGTATTTGAGGAACTACGTAGGAGGAAAACAGAGAACGTGGGTAAAGTGGTTACATTTAGGAGAACATTTCTACAACACCACCTTCCACATGTCCATTGGTATGACACCCTTCCGAGTATTGTACATATATGATGCTCGCACTTTGGTAGACTTGGTATTCAAGGAGAGAAAAGCTCCCAAGGCCAAGGATTGGATCATAGAGAGTCGGGATATTCTCAAGTTGTTGAAAGAGAACCTGTAGACAACGCAAAACTGACAGAAGATAAGTGCAGACAGGCACAGGATAGAGTGCAACTTTGAGGTTGGAGATTTGGTTTTCTTGAGACTCCAACCCTACAGACAGTCATTTCTGAAGAAGAGTGGGGCCAAGAAGCTCAAGCCTAGATTTTATGGTCCTTACAGGATCATGCGTCGAGTGGGCAAGGTTTCTTATGAGCTAGAGCTTCTAGAAGGGAGAAATATTCATAACATATTCCACATGTCTTCCATAAAAAAGGCAGTGGGACAATTCATTAGCACATCCGAGGAGCTTCCCCCATTGGATGAGGAGGAACAGTTGGAGTTAGTTCTGGAGGATGTTTTGGAGTTCCAAGAGAGGAAACTGAGGAGAAGGGTCATCAGAGAGTGTTTGATTAGATGGAGAGGGCTTCTAGTAGAGGATGCTACTTGGGAGAGCAAGCAGGTGTTGCAGCACCCTAGACTAGTATTGCTTGAGGACAAGCAATTTCGGGAAGGGAGGACTGTAATGTCCCTTTCCAAATAGGAGCTCCAGAGAGGAGTATTAATGGTCTAAACCTCCCCGTTAGACCATATCCAGGGCCAAAGAGGGGTAAACAGGGTTACTAGAGGTCACTCCAGTCACAGGTGTTATATTCGAAAAGTGACATTGAGCTAAAAAGGGTTAAAAGTGATTTTAAGTCATTGCTAAAAATAGAAGTCAACAGTGAATTAGGGTTTCAGCAGTGATTTAGGGTTTTGGAAGTCAACAGTGAATTAGGGTTTCAACATGATTTAAGGTTTTGGAAAGATATAAAGGAAGGGTCAGCGACCTAATTCATCATTATGCAAATTATGACTTGTCATTGAGGAGAAGAGGCGCATCTCAGGAGAGATAGTTCAGTGGATTCCAGGAGGAAGACACCAGTTGGTTGATTTCGGTGTTGAGAGACACATCCTAGTCATCGGGGAGATCATTCAGGTCTTCCATCATTCTTCATCAGTAGTTACACAGTGTTCAACAACAAGGGTGCATTCATCCAGAGTGAGGGCACAGCTTCCGAGAGGGTTTTTAGTCGACTTATCCCATCCAGGGATAATTCTGAGATTTCCCTCTGACCCATTTGAGAGGAAGGCAAGGTGCATATTTTTCCTTGTTCCTCATCAGATTCTGATGGAGGAATCAATTGGGGCACATTTTCCAGACTTGGACGTGCGACACTTTTGGCGGATACATTTGGGGTTCCAGAGCGAGCATCAAGCCATATTCAGGGAAACCCTTTCGACCCATTTCCCAGTAGACCAAGGCGGTCATTTTGAGACACATCTCATCCAATTCCGATGGTGGAATCAATAGGACACATTTTGCCAGAGAAAGAGGGGCGCATTCCCCCAGGGGGATCCATCTGGGGTCCAAACTCACTAGCAGAAGGGTCCGACAGTTACCAGTACTGAGGACTAGAGCAGGGCACATCATTTGGGATAGTTTCCAGGCCATTCCGAGAAGTATATCTCCCAGGGAAAACTTTCCAGACTTCCAGTAGTTACCCTTAGAGCTGCCATAGTCACAACGCATCCATTGATTCTGTAGTGCTCCCATATTCCAGGTATTATCTTTTAGTTTCTTATTTGTATTCTGGCTAAGATCCTTTGTCTATTGATCTAGTCTAGTATTGTCAATTTATTCAGCCGTTTTGTAATCCACAGAGATATCATAATATAAACTTTGCATTCCTTTGTCACATTTGTTATTTGTATGATCATTTATATGTTGTAAATGGTTAATCCTACACACACATTAGAAACGTTTCCTAGACTAGCCAAGTCAGGAACATTACATGCTAGTTTCCCAAGCACTTCCCGCGAGGATCTTTGTGGACTGGAGATTCTTGCAGAAGGGTTTTTGAAGGTGTCCTCATTGGTTGAACACCAGCTGTCCCGCAAGGCTCTGCTTGATGCCCAACCTCGTCCCACGAGGATCTCTATAAGGAGGGGATTATGTTTATAGTAGGCCATTTGGGTCAGATCCGTAAGGGTTACAGTGAGCTGAGAGCCCTTTGTCGAACAAGTCGTGCTAAAGTAGATTGTAGTAAGGCTAGGAGAGCCTTGGAGCAGTTGGCATCATCTCTTGACATCATTCCAGGTTTCTTTTTTGAGTTTGTAGTTCTTTCTAAAGTTACCATAACATCCATTAGAACTCTACTATTGTTGTATTCCCCATTTCCATTCATAATAAAGGATGCCATTTTTGTCAATTTTGTTCTTTGTGTACTTGTATTAGTAATGTGTTTGCCATAAGTTCACTTATTGTAATGCACATGAACTATTTGTGGAAAGACTTCTAACAGATTTTGCATAAAGCATATCTGAGTACAAACTGTTTAACAAAATTACAACACCAGTGACATTATCATTCTCTCCCAAACACTTAAATTTATCCAAGAAGAGTTTGGGGAAATTACAGTGCTATCAGAGTTAGTGATCTTCCCATCATCTAATTACATGGTTTACAGAAGAACTGGTGGTAAAAATCAGCATGGACAAGGGAATGATCAAACTTATGCAAGTGATGAAGGGAAATCGGGAGAAACGGATAAGGGTGTGGGAGGAGATACGCTTATTAGTTGAGAAGAAGTGAAAAAGGCCCAAATATAGAAAGTTTGATGAAGCCAAAAACTCACCTCATGATGGGGTTTTAGAAGAATCATATGGGGACTTGCATGCATCTAGCCTTGTTAAGGATGTGTGCATAGAGGAAGACCAAACAACAACCTATGATACATCATCAGAACTAACCAATAAGGTCGATGACGCTAGTGTGCTAGATGGAGAAGATGAGGACACAACATTTTGTCCTACTTTTGATGACCCCGAGGAAATATTCCAACCAGTTGATGTTGAGGATACAACATATTTCCTTATGTACGATGTTGATGATGACATGGATTAAAGACCTCATCCTATTTATGACATGATTGTACCAAAATATGGCAACAAAGGAGTGGATTTGATGGAGAAGAATAGACCAGAGAAATTGTATGAGGAGGATATCCCACATTGCATGGAATCAACTGGTGAGTCAGTTATTCCCTTGTTTGATATCCCACGCCATGTTGATGAAATTACATTATGTGAATTGGAGAACCGGTTATTGGTCACATAAGAGAAAATTACGAAAATGTTGATGAGGAAAGATGGTGCTCATAAGTTTATTTAAGACCTTATGTGGAAAACCGAGATGGAGGAGAGATAAAGGGGAGTTGCAGGTGGGGTCACTAGTACCCAATTACACATCATCAAGGAAGCACTAGAGTAGATAAAATTGGAGTACTTCCAGTTATTCATGGATAGGGACCTTTCTCTAAAGTTCGTTGAGGACAAGGAAAGGGAAATTGAGGAGCTTTGTTACCAGCTTAGTTTGGCACGCTCTTCATCGTTGACAGCAGTAAAGACTCCATAATTTTTTTGTAGCAGTGACACATGACGACATAAGTGGTGCTCATGATCTGAGGGAGGAGCCTCTTGTGATAATTTCACACGAGGAAAATTTAGAGTTGTAGGAGTTTTAGGAGAGGTTTGACACAAAGTTTTTTGACCATACACTTGTTTTGAATTGCATGGGTCATGAGTTGTTCCTTGTGACTCAAGGCTTAGCTACAAAGGAGTTAGTTAAGAAAATTCCTTATGGAACATCCATCAAGGAAGTATATGCACCATTTGATTGGTAGATTGGGTATAGGACATATGTGGATACATCACTCTGGGATCCAATTTCAGTTGATATTAGTAGAATTATTATTAGAGTGACACATATAGGATATATGATAGTACATGATGATATGGGCGTGTTTAGTGGTATACACAATATACAACTATGTACGGGGGTGTACAATGGGGTTTTGGAATGATTCCCTTGGGGAGACCTCTAGACAAGGACTTTAGACATATCATTGATTTTGGTTCACCCAAGATCGATAAGTGGATGGATGAGCCTCATGGAGAGGTATATCCCTCGGAGATTGATGTTTGAGTGGGATATCACAAAAGCTGGGATAGAGAGCAGGATACCTGTAGGATTGCTCTCATATGTCACCTTGAGTTCTTGGTCATACCATTGACCTGTGCACCTGACACTTTCTAACCTCATAGACAATGGAAGTGGCATATAGCATCGTTTCTTTATGCCAATAGTATATTCAACATGACATGGAGGGTTCACCTGAGTGATTTGGGTGAGGCAAGAAGGATTATAGCCATGTCAAAGTTATTTCATTTGGGCCATGTGGTCAGAGCATAGGAGGAGATCCAAATTGTATTGGATCAGTTCACAGAGATTCCAGTTGACAGAGTGATGGGTGGAATTATACACTACGAGGGTAGCACACATGTAGTCCATGAGTCTACACTTAGGGAGAAGATTATGAGGGCTACACATGATTCACCTTTGGCAAGGAATTATGGGTTCTCATATGAGTATGAGGCACCGTAGGTGACATGACTATTTTCTAGGGAGGTATTTAGACTCCAAAAATTGATTGAGTACATTGACAATGATTAAGATAGTATATTTCCCAATGCAGTTTGGTAGGAGTCAGACAAATTATCAGGCACAAATTTGATTCCTAGTACTTGGTTTCGACCAGATGATGGAATACCAGGGACTAGGCTCATTTTGAGTCCGATGATTACCATTATGGCACCACATCAACTAGAAAGTATTGGGAGTGGTGAACTTCCAATTTCGTGGTGGGATTCAAGAATTCATCTGAGTGATAGATTGATTCAGATGATGATGATGGTCGACATAGCCATGACAGTGAGTGATCTACTTTATTTTTTGGACATCAGTAGAGGGGATGTCAAGAATGACTCTAAATGGTAGGACAAACTGAAGGTCAGTCATTGATTTGCAGAATTAGAATTCACTGAGACACCTTTGCAGGGGAGGATTCATGATGGTGGTCTCAATCCCTCCAAGGAGATCAACTTGGGGTTCTAAGAGAGGAGGATGCAGCCTGAGAGAATCAGTTCGATGATAATGATTGAATTTGTGCAACATCAACATGGTGGTACCTTTCAGAGATTAGTTTTGGACCCAAGGATTACATTTTCTGACTATTAAACTGCTATTAGAGAGGAGAGAACCGTTTTTGGCTTTCCAGAGTTTACTTTTGGGAGGATTAGGAGAAGTTTCTTGGAGGAGTGGTATTCCAAGGAGTTGACCAATTTTATGAATCTTATGATTTACTTCCATATCAGGATCAGTCATGTGGATTCTTGTATTATCACCTTACATACCAATGCTATGAGTAGAGGGTGCTTCACATCATACATGTTAGTTTTGGATCTTCACAACTTTACCATATACGAGGTTCTTATGTTCTCATGGAGGGAGTTTGCGAACGATATGATGGGAGATTGTTTGGATGATGCTTGGATGATTGGAATAGGCTGGGGGTGACAGAGTATTAGGGATTTTCCCTTTAATACATGGAGACTAGATGTCGTGGATTCCCTATCAAACTTCTCTAAGATATTTTATTTTAGATTTGGTCTAGTTGAATTCACTAAGATACATTGGCCAGATATAATCCTCAAGAGTGGGGATGATTCTTTGAGGCATTACAACTTGTGGATGCAAGTGTGGAGGATGCAGTTTAGGCAGGAGGATCATATATTTATGATCAAAGTGGCGCATCAACAACATGGTGGGTTCTTTCTAGTAATAGCATGGGACCCTGGGATTTTATGGGTTGATAGTTTGGCAGTCGGTATAGATGGGAGAGTGATTTGTTACTTTCATAAGCCTATTCATATGGCACAGTAGATCAGGGTCCTAAGTGGGACATTCTATGAAGAGTGTACCAAGTTCACAATATCTGGTTTCTCTATTGATGGGTGGACTCCAAGGGGCCCCTGGTGTTAGCACATTGCAAGACAGTATTGTGGGTGGTGTTGAGGAAAAGATATGAAATGATCTTACTCAATAATTTTCATATCTTACTTGGCTAAAGAAAGATAGACGGGAATATCACCCTATGTTTATAGCCATCAAAATTTGTATCCTAATTCACAAGTATTGAATACAAGTGCTTAGGTTGATTTCTTTATAAATGAAAACATGCTAGAAAATTCATTATTTATGTAATTTCCTGAATAGCAGATGATGAAATAAATATAGAGACAGAAGTAAATACACCAAGTCAATAATCAAAATAGATGAGACATAAAGAAATCGTTTATTTCACTCCAATTTATCAAAAGAATCGTTCTCTTTAAAAAAAATCCTAAGGAAGTTTTGGACCAAAGTCAAACTTAGATGTCCCCGATGAAAACCATACAAAAGGACTTCTGACAGAAAGTAAAAAACTGAACTTTAAAATCTGGATCAGCTTGCCACAGATTGTTGCCCACTCGACTCTGCACAATAGCCTTTGTTAGTCATGCAATTTAATTCACAAACAGACAAGTCTACACAGACTATCAAAGATAGATCAACACCTCTGAAAAACATGTGTCTGAATAATGTAATTCAGCCCTAAATCTTTTTGTCTACAATAGGACCCTGCTATCATCAAAGAGAATTAGGCTTCCAACGAATTAAAGAATGAATGAAAACTGAATTATCTCAATAAAACTCAAAGAACAGACCTTAGTATGCTTCTCCTTCTATTCTCCTCTTTTTCCTCCTTTTCCTTTGCCTTTAAACAATTAGAATTAGTTGAAGTAGTTGAACTACTTCTTTAGTTAAATTAACTAAAACTCAACCAAGTTTTTAGTTAAGGAGGAAAAGTAATAAAATCATAATAAGGGTTTCAATAAATAATAACTAGTAGGTGGGACCCCTTGTGACTCCCTTTAGTTCTTTAACAATCATAACACAACTAGTTAATCAAACAAAACATCCCTCCTTGTGACTCCCATCATCACTTTCATATTTTGACAATTTATATCAATGATAATTGAAATTATTTCCAAAAATATATTACCCATATATCCAAAAAAAATGTGTTGTCCAAAATTTCAGAAGTCAACTGTTCTCAATAATCAATAAATAAAAACACTTAAAATCCATATTTTCCACTCTGGGAGGCAATATTTCCCTTATTGTTTTTGTCACCCATAGATCTCTCTGAATTTTCCTTAGGCTATGTGGATCCTTTAGGCGTAATCTCACTGATCACCTGAGAGAAATCATCTCTCAAATGGATGTGTGAGGACACAGATTTGGCAGAGTCATTTGAGGGTGAGGAGGGGGCATCAACGGATTTTTCTTTGTCAGGAGCATGGTGGGCCTCAGATTTTAACCTTTTGCTTGCATGGGAATACTTTACTAGTGAGTGGACAGGGGCAGCTTGGACAATTTGATTAACAGGTGGAGAGGCAGGTAGAGACACATTAGGCCAGCCACGATGTTGGGAGACTGTTGGGTGGACAATATCTTTCCCTTTGTCATTTTCAGGGATTTCAGGTTGTAGTGAAACATGAGGAGGCACTGGGATACCAAGGACATAATGGTAATGTGTGAAACGTAGTGTGCGAAAAGTGAAATGATGGTAGGGAAAATAACGAATATTGTTCAAAAAACCAATTAAGTAATCCATAAAAACCGTTATGTATCCAATACAAATGATCCAACACCAATTAAACAATTACCGTGTGTTAAAACTTGTTCACTGTCCCACATTTAAATCTTCAAACTTTTTCCATTAACACAGTGTATAATCATACTCAGAAACACTATGTCTTTCAACAGTCTTGTTAAGAGGATACTTGTTTCTTTTCATTTAAACAAATCAAAAGGAACACACAATCATATTTCTCAGCATATATTTCTATAGTATATCAACCACTGCCCATAATTTGCAATTTCCCAAATCAAACATAGACATAGGTCTTTTCCTAAGTTGAACAGACCCTTTTAAAACTTTCCCAATTCCATTCTTTTGACGATATTAACAATTAAACTTGCAATGAAACAATACTATAAAACCCGTGCTTCACCTCTGATGGTTCAGTAAAACAAAACAATGCATGATGTCTCCATAAACCATACACAGTAAACAACCAAGTCATAATCATCAACTTTCCAACTTGCAATGATCCTGATCGGATCTAATCAAACACACAACAACAACCAACTTCAATTGATACCACGTTGTAGGAACACAATGACCAACGCATAACGAAAAGAGTCAACCATGTGAATGTACATTACCGTTTACTCTCAATCAACCATTTTACTAAAAAAATGAGCTAGGTTATCGATGCAACTGTCACAACAAAAGGATGCATCGATTGTATATCAATTCTCATCCCCAAATACAACTTTAAAATAACTTGATAAAAAATATACAACACAATACTAAAAACCATTGTCATAACCACTCAACCAATTTATGACAGTCAACAAGATACCCGACAAGAGTGCGACTGGCTGGGGTTATCAAAATTAGGCTCTGTAACCATGAACACAAGAAATAATCAAGAGTTTGCTCGGTCACCAAAACACAGGGAGACTACAGGTCGACCATATCAACAGTAGTTGGAAAAAATTTGAACAAACACGGTGGAACCACAGGCTTTTATAACTCTCACCTTGTGTAATAGTGTGACAGTTCAACACCGGGTAGGGTAGACAACAATGCAGAGGAGAAATGATTGCTCACTAGACAATAACCTATACCAAGAACGTGCAGAGGAATAACCCTTGCGCTTTTCTCAAGAGCCGAACCAATTTATAACAATGTCAATGGAAATGCGGACTTCAGGTATTACCAACAACCATAAATCATAATGCCCCCCCCATAACCAACTGTGTTGATGACAATATCACAAACATAATTCCACGACCAGGTCAATAACCCACGAACATGGCTCTAGAATATACATAGTGACCAAAAGGTAGTTTGAAACATACACATCAACCCTATAGCACCCGAATACAACTGGATATGGTTACCATAACTGTGAGGAGGTGACCAACAAGGCTAAACATAGTGAAACCCTCCAAAAAAATACCCATAACTACTTAAAACAATAGAAATCCATCACAGTTTCCACCACACATAACAACCAACGAAATCACAACTTCAACTAATCAATTTTTCCATTTGCAAATGAATAACCACACAGTCATTCCAGAGAAAATACCCATGTGTTTACACAGTTGCCAATATCAGGAAAACACAAACCGACACATTACCGAGCCATAGTTATTTTTATACACAGAGCGAATTCGTGGATGGGTGAAAAGAACCATACATGTAACCAATGTCTTTAAAAAGGTCGAGTTGGTCGAGCAGTTCCTTTTAGGCTTGAATCTCGGATCTTAACCACAACAAAACCAAATGAAAAATAACCATGCTAGGGTGGTGGTCCAGTGGGAGAAGTATGGAGTGACGTGCATTTACTTCATGTCACTTCCATCTTCCACCCCATTCAATTTCGTAGTACACGACAGCCAGCCAAAACCATGCCATTAATTCCATGCATTGAAATGTGCACATATTTCTTGCCAATTGCGCCACCCTAATCCATATTAACCATTTCCAAAATCATACCATAACATATATCAAATGTTCCCAATATAACTCAATATAAATCGTACAGACACTAACCATTGCTAGTTAGGACTAAAACTAATTCCTTTTTATTTCATTTGCACATAGTATAACATAGTTTAGTATAGTTCCTTTCCTTGAATTTTTCCCATTCTTTCCATTTCTTTTGTTTCATGTTGTTACTAACATGTGTCTTGTGCAGGTATAACAGGTAATGAATCATGGTGATAACATCAAATAAAACAATAGTAAATATATGCCACTCATAAGATGGAATTTAGAGCTTAGAATAACATCATCATCACATAAAATGCATTATCCATCTGCCATTATGTCGCAAACAAAACCAAGATTGTATCATCAACCATATAGAACCCTGTAAGAAACATCGAAACAACAACATAAAATATGTGAATAGACTATCTTCGAGCCTCCAGTCTACAAGGGGTTCCCACCTACTAGTATTTTATATCATTAGCATAGTTTAAATAATAGACTTTAGCAATACTTTGCGGGCGAAATCCTTGTTGCAATTTTTATTGTCAACAAACTGGTGACTCCACAAGAAAATTTGTTTCCATCAAATTAAGAACTCAGAATGTATGGTCTCGCAGATCAATAACAATGGATCAAGAAGGTATAACTAGAATGATTATGCAACAAGGGGAAGTGAGCAGATTTAATGGAAAAATGACCGAGAATTTGGGAATAACTCATGAAAAATGTTAAGTATGAGGGGGTTTATCCCTGTATTCATAATCATTCAACCAAAATTTCCTCTTGACTTCAAGGAGAAAAAAATTATGGACTTTCTCTTTTAACTCTCAAATGGATGAAGAAATGGAAAGCAGAGGCGGGAGATAACGAATTTCTTTATAAGACAACATTGAAAGAAGATAACAAATTCAATTATGCTTTCAAGGGGAACATCGTAACAACTATGTAAACTTGATTGTTATTGACTAACAATACCTTGCAGGAGTGTCACTATGGCAGAACTGATCCAACATCTTATTCTTGACCGAAATTAAACTAAAAAGATGAAAAGAAATAAAATTCATGACAGAAATGGGACTGCAGCATTTAAAACAACAGAAACAAAATGATAGAATTGCAAAAGCAATAGTAATCTTATTAAAAGGAAAGAAGAATTTAAACTACTATACAAGCAAATTTGAAAGAGAAGAAATGAAAAGCAATGGTGAAAATGAAAACAGAACTAAACTATTAGTATACAAAAAATCCAAACAGTGTTGGAACTTTTCAAGTTGGTTCCACATAGTGTTTTAAGTGAGAACCGTTAGTGTTGTAGGAAAACAATCACTCCTGTGAATCTTTTAGAATGTAAGAGTTTGTATCCAGGACAAAATCAATCTTGAAAGGACCCAACCATAATTCTTGAAACTTTGAGACAATTGATAGCCCTTTAAAGTACATGATTAGATGATCGTCAAAATTTATTTGCATAGGTCTTTTAAAAGTGGTACTCACATAAGATAAGCCATAAGGCATACGTTCATAAGTCAAGGTATCCCAATGAGTAATAAAGGTGGTTTTGTATTTATATGCCCATTTTACCTTGATTTGATTGTAACCGGAAAAACCATCAAGTAAGGACATCATCTGTGACCTTGCAACTTGCTGCAAAATCATTTCCATGTTAGAGACAGGAAAGTGATATTTTATACTAGCCCAACTTAATGTGTAAAAATCAATGCATAATCTGATATGACCGGTTGTTTTTTGAACAAGAACCAAATTGGAAACCCATTCAAAATATTTGACTAGAAAGATGATTCCAACTTTCAAGAGTTTTTCCAACTCCTTTTGAATAGTTGCTTCCAATGGAGGGTTGATAGGTCTTTGTTTTTTCCTAACTGGTTTTATTCCTTCCTTGATGGGAATCGCATGTTGTATAAGAGTGGGATCAAAACCACAAATATCTTCATAAGACCAAGCAAAAACATCTTGAAATTCGCCAAGCAGCTTGGCAAACTTCATTTTCTCTTCATCAGAACATTGAGAACCTATTTTAACATTCTTTGGAGACTCGGGTGTCCCAATGTTCAAGGAGATGGTTTCACCCACCTTCCTTTTAGACTCCTCTTCTTTATGTTTCTCTTCATTACCTACATCACTCGATGAAAATGAACTCTCTAGAGGAGTCAAGCCCTTAGGAATCTTGTTATCTTCTATGGATATAATTTCCTTGGGCTTATAAGGTTCATTTTGAATGAAAGCAAAGATGCCCTCATCGCTAGGGAAGACCTGCCAGGATTCTATATTGTCAGGGATATGTGGACTATATAGAGATTGAAAAGTACAATCAGGTCTGTGTGGCAGAAGTTGTCGATTAGGAGAGGCTGCAAAAACAACTAACCGATCAGCCATTGAGTTCAATTCCCTCTTAACATGAGTAATGTTGAAAGATAATAGGTTCAATATAAGTGCCCAAACATTTTGGGTGTATCGTTTCATCAACTTGTTGCTAAGAGAGTATATCTTATGTACAAGGTTAACAACAAGCTCAAAATCTCCAAAAACTGTAAGGTGACCACAACCTAGATTATAGGCATTTTCAATGCCTAATAATAAAGCTTCGGATTCAGTGGCATTGTTTGTGCAAGAAAACTCCAACCTGTAAGAAAAGTTATGAATTTTCCCCACATGAGAGTACAAGACAATGCCAACTCCGTTACCTTCACAAGAGCATGAACCATCAAAGTGCATATGCCACATACCATCATCTAAATCGATTTGTTCCAAGGGAATGTTATCCTCCTCAGAAAATATGGAATACACCCCTAAGTCCTCTTCGATATAGTTCAAATTAGGTTGTGGGACACTCTCTATGTAAGGTGAAATCCTTCCCTCTCTAAAGACTATGATGTTTTTACCATTCCGAGGAATGGATAAGTGTGTCTCGTCGAGTGTCAGGTATCCACTTGTCAAAGCTTTCCAATCTCTTTCTAAGATGATTGAGTAATTTATTACTAGCATATCAATTACCTGAACACTAAGGGTTGTCCTTATTTCAAGGTCTGCGCAAAAAACTAAGGTCACATCTTTAATCTCACCTGTGGTCATTTGTTGTAGACTATTATAAGAGAGAATGCTTCTAGTTTTTTCATTTGTACAAGAAAATCCTAGCTCTTCCATAATAATCTTTGACATTACACTTGGGCCTGAACCACCGTCAATGAGGAAACAATGGGCAATCTTATCCATAATTTTTACAGAAATATAAAAAGGGGTATTTTTTACAAGGTATCTAAAGTTATGTACACCTACTTTATTTACAGACGAATCCTCTTCATTTACCTCTTCAGAGAGGTTGGCTACAACATAAGCTTTTCCTTCCATGAATTGTTCCAGATGCCTCTGTTGTTCAGGGATGACAACCATGTCCAGAAGGGTTGCATCTTCTTTGATGTTGTCCAATTGATATAGAATATTGTATTTGGAAGAGGGGAAAGGGGAGGTAGTTCCTTGACTGTCAAGAACCTTAGGAACCTGAATAGTAGTAGCCGGTAAGGATGAGCTCGGGCTAGAATAATTGCGGGGAGGATCATATTTGCCTTTGGGAGCATAGGATTTGTTCCTAGTATTGATGATCATGACATCTTCTGGATCTACAAAATCTAGGACAACAATGGTATTTTTTGGTCTGTTACCAAAGATCTTATCTCTAACACTCTTCTTTACCTCACATGTGGTTTCCTCGTGGTGTTCCTCACAAAAGTTACACCAAATTCGAGGTATGATAGCTTTAGGCGGAAAAACATTTTCAATTGGATTTCTAAAGGGAGGTGCAGAAGAGGATGAAGCTCCAGGGGTGATAGGGGAGACGTTTCTCTTCCTCTCATATGCTACCGTACGATTATTCATGTCTTGTACTAGTTGTAAGTGGTCGGACATGTCTGTCTGTTTAATTGATTCTCTCTAAGGAAGACCTATTCTTTCGAGTTGTTCTTCATACTCCAAATGCGTATGCAGAGTGGAACCTAGGTTATCAATGGCCTTTTCCTCAAGCCTATGATGGTAGGGGGAAGGTAATGCATTATAATAATGCATGAAAGAGGCTTGGTTCTGAGGTTGAATGAGTTCAGGGATTTGATTGTATAACTTAGTGAAACGCAAGTTGAAGGACTTGATGGTCTCACCATCTTTATAGGCGATGTTATTGTACTCCCGTAACTGCTCAACTGGGATTTTAGATTGCCCATAGGTGGATTTGAACCAATAAACTAGCTCCTCCCAAGTAGACAAAATCTTAGGAGGAAATTCAAAGAAATCAGCCGCAACCTTTCCTTCCAAGAAATTGACAAATAAGTGCATGCAAGTATCGTTGTCATTGGCTCCTATGTTGTGACAGGCATTAGAAAATTCCACCAGGTGTTCATTTGTAGTGACACTGTTATTCCCCGAAAACCTAGGAAGATGCTCTTTGAATTTAGGAAGTGGACGAGTAGCAGGTGCTAGGTTAAGAGGAGAGGAAACATGCCACGGTGTGGTTGTAGCGTATTCTTCAAATTGAAAATGCCCATACTTTTTAATGACTTGTTGGGGTTTGTGGTAGATTGGACAGGGACATGGTGGCTATATAAGCTACCAATCACTAATGAAGTTGAAGACTGAGAGGAGAAAACACTTCCAGTGCCACCAGATCTACCACTAGATGCCATCTTGTGGATGATAGGTAAGGGAGAGAAAGATGAACTAGATGAATCAAACAATGTTCTCCTTAGAGCACTTTTTTGGGTAGATAACACAATGTTCAGTCTTCCTATTTCAGTAATAGGATTAATTTTGGATGATAAACCTCTTCTTCTCCTAGAAACATGAGGGTCGAAGGACATGAAAAGAAGGTCAAAGCTCAAGGAACAAGAAGGTTATTGTCGATTTCTAGGCTATCTACGTCTAGCTTCCCAACATTCTTGGGCATTAATGTCTCGTTCAATTGTTTCCCATGAATGATTAAGCTCAGCCCGAGTATTAGCAGTGTCTAAAATGGTGTTAAACAAATTCAAAGCAATGTTGATATGATCTTGAAGATCGGGCTCAATATTGGCCTACCTTGCAACAAGTACAATCATTAAGAAATAAAACAGTCAAAGAATCAATATCAGAAAAATAGATGTATTAGATGATAATCGAGCATAAAAATCAACCAAAGAGATATTGAATATCTCCCCAGTATGGTTGCCAAACAAATGTTGAGGAAAATATATGAAATGATCTTACTCAAGCATTTTCAGATCTTACTTGGCTAAAGCAAGATAGATGAAAATATCACCCTATGTTTATAGCCATCAAAATTTGTATCATAATTCACAAGTATTGATTACAAGTGCTTAGGCTGATTTCTTTATAAATGAAAACTTGCTAAAATTCATTATTTATGTAATTTTCTGAATATAACAGATGCTGAAATAAATATAGAGACAGAAGTAAAGACACCAAGTCAATAATCAAAACAGATGAGACATAAAGCAATCATTTATTTCATTCTAATTTATCAAAAGAATCGTTCTCTTTACAAAATTTCCTGAGGAAGTTTTGGACCAAAGTCAAACTTATATGTCCCCAATGAAAACCATACAAAAGGAATTCTGACAGAAAGTAAAAAACTGAACTTTAAAAGTTGGATCAACTTGCCACATATTGCTTCCCACTCGACTCTGCACAATAGCCTTTGTCAGTCATGAAATTTAATTCACAAAGAAACAAGACTACACAGGCTATCAAAGATAGATCAACACCTTTGAAAAACAAGTGTCTGAATGATGTAATTCGGCCCTGAATCTTGTTGTCTACAATAGGACCCTACTATCATAAATGATAATTAGGCTTCCAACGAATTAAAGAATGAATGAAAACTGAATTATCTCAACAAAACTCAAAAAGAAGACCTTAGTATGCTTCTCCTTCTATTCTCCTCATGTTCCTCCTTTTCCTTTTTCCTTTAAGAAATTAGAATTAGTTGAACTAATTCTTTAGTTAAATTAACTAAAACTCAACCAACTTTTTAGTTAAGGGGGAAAAGCAATAAAATCATAATAAGGGTTTTAATAAATAATAACTAGTAGGTGGGACCCCTTGTGACTCCCTTTAGTTCTTTAACAATCATAACACAACTATTTAATCAAACAAAACATCCCTTCTTGTGACTCCCATCATCACTTTCATATTTTGACAATTTATATCAATGATAATTGAAATTATTTCCAAAAATATATTACCCATATATCCAAAAAAATGTGTTGTCCAAAATTTCAGAAGTCAAATGTTCTCAATAATAATAAATAAAAACACTTAAAATCCATATTTTCCACTCTAGGAGGCAATCTTTCCCTTGTTGCTACTATCACCCTTAGATCTCTATGAATTTTCCTTAGGTTGTGTGGAGCCTTTAGGCCTAATCTCACTGATCACATGAGAGAAATCATCTCTCAAATGCATGCGGGAGGACATGGATTTGGCAAAGTCATTTGAGGGTGAGGAGGGGGCAACATTGACTTTTCCTTTGTCAATGGCAAGGTGGGCCTTAGTTTATAACCTTTTGCTTGCATGGGAATACTATACTGGTGACTGGACAAGGGAATCTTGGACAATTTGATTAACAGGTGGAGGGGCAGGTAAAGACAAGTTAGGCCATCCAGGATGTTGGGAGACTGCTGGGTGGAAAATCTCTTGCCATCCGTTGTTTTCAGGGATTTTAGGTTGTAGTGAAACATGAGGGGGAACTGGGATACCAGGGACATGTGGGGCTTGGAAGGGAGGCCTTTCTGGCCTAGGTTGGACCACTCCTTGCCCAATCTAGTTAAAAAATCCAACTTGAAATAGCTGGCCTAACTCTTGCGAGTCTACATCAAAGTGTATAGAGAACCTTGGCCTTCTAGGGCCCCTGTTCCAATTTCCTCTTCCTTTGTTACCCCGTCCATGGCTGCCTCTGCTAGAAAATCTCATTCATGTATGCATTATTATTTACCAAATAGTTTCTTCAACAACCATACATGACAACTCTTTTAAATATGAAACAAGGTTTGGCTCAACAACATATTAGAATCATGAAATCCAATCCATACAAATCGTTTAATACTTGTCAATAAGCAGGGGGTGAACAAGGGTTATGGGATATGTGAGGGATTGTATTTAGCGAAAAATGTTAAAATGAGGGGGAATAGATCATGATTACTTCTCACAGACATCAAACAATCAACTGTATCATAAACCAAAAGAATATATCACGATAATTCATCCTTGTGCGATCCTTTAACTGTCATAATACATATTTTTTCTTAACTATAATTAAATTCTAAGAACAGGGAGTGGATAGTGAATATGGGAAGGCGAGGGGAGTTGTAATGTGCGAAAAGTGAAATAATAGTAGGGAAAAGAATGAATATTGTTCATAAAACCAATTAAGTAATCCATAAAAATAGTATTGTATCCAATACAAATGATCCAACACCAATTAAACAATTACTGTGTGTTAAAACTTGTTCACTGTCCCACATTTAAATCTTCAAACTTTTTCCATTAACACGGTGTATAATCATACTCAGAAACATTATGCCTTTCAACAGTTTTATTAAGAGTATACTTGTTTATTTTCATTTATTTTCTTTTCATTTATTTTCTTTTCATTTAAACAAATCAAAAGGAACAGACAGTCAGATTGCCCAGCATATATTTCTATAGTATATCAACCACTGCCCATAATTCACAATTTCCCAAATCAAACATAGACACAGGTCTTTTCCCGAGTTGAACAGACCCTTTTAAAACTTGCTCAATAACATTCTTTTGAAAATATTAACAATTAAACTTGCAATGAAACCATACTACAAAACCCGTTCTTCACCTTTGATGGTGCAATAAAACAAAACAATGCACGTTGTATCCATAAACCATACACAGTAAACAACCAAGTCATAGTCATCAACTTTCCAACTTGCAATGAGCCCAATTGGGACTAATCAAACACACAACAGCCACCAACTTCAATTGATACCACATTGTAGGAACACAACGACCAATGCATAACCAAAAGAGGAAACCTTGTGACTGTACATTACCATTTACTCCCAATCAGCCAATTTACTCGAAAAAACGAGCTAGGTTATCGATGCAACTTCCACAACAAAAGGAGGCAGTGACTATATATCAATTCTCATCCCCAATTACAACTTTCCAACAACCCGATCAAACAAAGACGAGACAATACTCAAAACCACTGTCATAACAACTCAACCAATTTATGACAGTCAACAATATACCCGACAAGAGTGTGACTGGTTGGGGTTATCAAAATCGGTCTCTGTAACCATGAACATAAGAAATAATCAAGAGTTCGCTCGGTCACCAAAACACAGGGAGACTCGAGGTCGACCATATCAACAGTAGGTGGAAAACCTTTGAACAAGAACGGTGGAACCACAGACTTTTATAACTCTCATCTTGTGTAATAGTGTGACAGTTCAACACCAGGTAGGGTAGACAACAATGCAAAGGAGAAACAATTGCTCACTAGACAATAACCAATACCAAGAATGCACAAAGGCATAACCCTTGTGATTTTCTCAAGAGCTGAACCAATTTATAACAATGTCGATGGAAATGCAGACTCCAGGTATTACCAACAACCATAAATCATAATTTCCACCCCATAACCAACTGTGTTGATGCCAATATCACAAAAATAAGTCCATGACTAGGTGAATAACCCACAAACATGGCTCTGGAAGTTACACAGTGACCAAAAGGTAGTTTGAAACATACACAACAACCCCATAGCACCCGAATACAACCGGATATGGTTACCATAATTGTGAGGAGGCGGCCAACAAGGCTAAATAGAGAAAAACCCTCCAACAAAATACCCATAACTACTTAAAACAATAGAGAGCCATCACAGTTTCCACCACATAGAACAAACAATGAAATCACAACTTCAACCAATCAATTTTTCCATTTGCAAACGAATAACCACACAATCATTCCAGAGAAAATACCCACACGTTTACATAGTTTCCAATCTCAGGAAAACACAAACCAACACATTACCGAGCCATCGTTCATTTCATACATAGAGTGAATTCATGGATGGGCGAAAAGAACCATACCTGTAACCAATGTCTTTAAAAAGGGTGAGTTGGTCGAGCAATTCCTTTCAGGCTTGAATCTCAGATCTTAACCACAGCAAAACCAAATGAACAATAACCATGCTAGGGTGATGGTCCAGTGGGAGAAGTATGGAGGGATGTGCATTTATTGCACATCGCTTCCATCTTCCACCCCATTCAATTTTGTAGTACACGACATACATCCAAAACCATGCCATTAATTCCATGCATTGAAACTTGCACATATTGCTTTCCAATTGTGCCACCCCAATCCATATTAACCATTTCCAAACCATACCATAACATATATCAAATTCTCCCAATATAACTCAATATAAATCGTAAGTCACTAACCATTGCTAGTTAGGACTAACACTAATTCCTTTTTATTTCATTTTCACATAGTATAGTATAGTTCCTTTCCTTGAATTTTTCCCATTCTTTCCATTGCTTTTGTTTCATGTTTTTACTAACATGTGTCTTGTGCAGGTATAACAGGTAATGAATCATGGCGATAACATGAAATAAAACAATAGTAAATACATGCCACTCATAAGATGGAATTTAGAGCTTAGAATAACATCATCATCACATAAAATGCATTATCCATTTTCCATTATGTCACAAACAAAACCAATATTGCATCATCAACCATATAGAACCCTGAAAGGAGCATCGAAACAACAACATAAAATACGTGAATAGACTATCTCCATGCCTCCAATCTACAAGGGGGTCCCACCTACTAGTATTATATATCATTAGCATAGTTTAAATAATAAGCTTTAGCAATACTTTGTGGGAGAAATCCTCGTTGCGATTTTTATTTTCAACAGGTGGTAGGTGCTCTGTATCATTCAAATTGATTTGGGACCCACATATCATCATTAGCTTCAGTTTGGTTCAGTTTTTTGTTCCTATGGGTATGATGGCATTGCTTGAGGACAAACAATATTTGGGAAGGGAGGATTTTTCATGTCCCCATTTTTGGATTCCCCTATTCAGTAGTGGAAATGACTCATGTGGCTCTTCAATAAAGAAAAAGGATGTCAAAAGAGGTTATTTAATGTCACTTAGTTAGGAGATGTTATTTATTTAAAGTGACATTAAGGAAATAAAGAAACTTTATTTTAATAAGTTACTTAACCATTATTAAAGTGTCTTTTAATATTAAATTAAAAATTGGAGGGAAAATAAGGTTAGGGTTTGATTTGGTCAGAAAGGGGAAAGTTCTAGAAGGAATGGGAAAAGGATAAAAGGAGGGGTAGAGCTTCACTTTGGATTATTATTTGATCTCTCATTTTGGAGTGATATTGGAGCCATTGTTTCCTTAGGGTTTAGAAAAACCCTTCCACCATTGCAGTTTAGTTTCGGTGGTGCAATATCCACCCTAGCTAGAAAAGAGGGGAAATCCATAGAGGATTTCCATTGGAGCTTCAATTTTTGGTTTGGTTTCCAGTAGGAGGAAGATTGTCTTGTGCAGAAGATTGTAAAAAAATTGTCAAAGGAGGTTGATCCCAGTTTTGCAGGTACATGAGGGTTTTAGGAATTTTATCAGTGAAAACCTTTCTAGTTGAAGATGAGGGTACTACGAGGCCCCGCTAGTTTCCCAAGCTTGTCCCGCAAGGATATTTGTAGACTGGAGATTGTTGCAGGAGGGTTTCTATAGGCATCCTCGTTGGTTGAAAACTAGGTGTCCCGCGAGGCCCCGCTTGAAGCTCAACCTCATCCTATTAGGATATTTGTAAGGAGGGGCTTGCGTTTACAACATGCCATTTGGGTTAGATTCACAAGGGTTACAGTTATCTGAGGTCCATTTGTAGAATAGGTCTCATTGGAGTAGATTGTAGTAAGGCTAGGAGAGCCTTGGAGCAATTGACATCATCTCTTGGCATCATTCCAAGTTACTTGTTTGAGTTTGTATTGTTTGTTTAAGTTTCCATAACAACCATTTGATCTCTACTATTTTTGTATTCCCTGTTTCCATTCATAATAAAGGATGCCAATGTTGACACTTTCGTTCTGTGTGTACTTGGATTAGTAATGTGTTTTCCATAAGTTCACTTATTGTAATGCATACAAACTATTTGTGGAAATACTTCTACCATATTTTTCATAAAGAATATCTGAGTACAAATTTTTTAACAAAAGTACAACACCAACAACATCATCATTTTCACCCAAACACTTAAATCTAGCCTAGTAAAGTTTGGGAACATTACACTGTAAACTTGGGGAAGTTGTTGAGCTCAACAACTGGAAACTCATTAATCAAAGCCATGAATATCTGCAAGTTAGATGCTAAAGAAATAAGGAAACTTGACAAAGGTGAGGATCATTCCTCTTGCGAAATCATTTTTGTCTCAACAATGGGTCCCAACAAGAAATATGCTTAAGTTTCAACTTTGAAATCACCCAGTCCCAAGTATGAATGGCTTACTAGATGAAACTGAAAGGCCACACTAGTGAGTTTAATTCCTTAATCTTCATTCAATGCCTTAAGTGTCAACCAATATCATGGAGTTATTATATATTTTCGATTTTAAATATTTATTCGACTAATCTCATCATGTCTTCACGATATTGCTACATTTCCAACAAGCATCTATATCCCTGATGGAATCACCCCAATATCATAGGCCTTTCTCCACTACAAGAAAACATACATAGCCACAACGAACATACATATCATTTGGCGAGTGGAGGGAATAAACATCCTTGGAAAAGCACAAGGGATGATACCTGCTATTCAAAACTGATAATTCATACCAGAGTGATAAATTTATCCCTTTTGGTACTCTTTTTAGGTAAAATGGTTGGTCACTCTCAATGGAATTCAATCATTATTTTTGAGTGGATGGATCCCTTTAGTCAACTAGTAAGTAATACAACACTTAGGTTCTTGATTCATTTGGGATTCAATCACCTAAGAATCTATGTTCCACCACTATATGTAGATTAATAATTTAGATGTATTTACATATTTAAGGTTACCCTATTCCTTCCAAGTGCAATGAGAAACCTTCTAATATTTTCATGATTTCAAATAGTTGCATCTAAGGTGTCCAACCTTGCCCTTCATGAAAGCATAAAAAACACACTTTAGGGATCAAAAGGAAATAAACCAACATTACAAGCTATTCTCAATAAACTAGAATGAAAATTAAATCAAAAGAAACAAGATAAAAAATGCAAAGTAATAGGATCTAAATCCTACAAAAATTTGTCAAAAACAAAAGAAAATGGAAACAAAATATATTTATGTACAATCCAATTGCCTTTGAAGGAAACCAACTTAAGTAATGTTTCATAATTTAGCCATTAACGGGAAGGAGGTCTACATCCCTTTCTAGATTTTGCAATTTATATGTGTCAAGGCCAAGTTTCTCAACCATTTGAAATGGGACAAGCCATAGGTTCTAAAATTTTACTATGTTTTCCCTTATGTGCATTCAATTTGTCCCACTTTAAAACAAGGTATCCCACCTGTTATCCTTGATTTCATGGGATAACTAGGAGATCACGTCTCAAGGCCCACAAGTCCTAGACATGGAGTACCGAGAGAAGGATTGACCTGAGCGTGGCCCTGGAGGGCCCATCTTTCTTCTCCTTCATTAGACTTGTCTTGTCAGCAGCAGCAACATCCATCACCTTCGGCTTGGACTTGTATCGGAGAAGACTCTTGCTCCATGAGGTAATTGGTCCAGGTATCATGGTATGTGTCATTTTTTATCATTATAACCTTTAGATATATGCATATTACTCCTTTTATTTCTAACAACTGCTTGGATCTTACATCAACCCACTTGACCATGGTTGGGGGAACTGACAGGGTGTCCTAGCAAGCCTGTACCCATAAGTTTTGGTTTGCCACTGGGGGGATTTCTAAAGAGCCATCGTCCGCTCCCATCATATCATCACTTTTACATCTTGTTTCCCACTCATCTGTCCCATTCCCCTAGTCCGGGCATTAGGATGATCTGTTTGTGGGGTTGCACCTTATCTCGTGGGAAGAAGGGGCTAAAGGCCCAGAGTGTAAAAGCAGCTGGTAAAAGATAAAAGCCATAAAAAATGAAACCTAGAGATGCCTCACCCAGGGATCCCCGAGAAGGCAATAAAAATCCTCTCAGCAAGAAATAAGAGGGACCCAAAGAAAAATAACAAAACAATACCTAGCCAAGAGGATAGGGGGTCTCATCACGAGCCAGCCTATTATGTTCATGGGTACCTAGCAGTATCACATTTCCATTATCTGGTTACCGCGCCAGGGAAGTGACCTTTTGTTGCATGGCCAAGGGAAAGGGGGTCTCATCATGAGCCATCCTTATCATCTCTGTGAAAGTGCTTGTGGGTAAAACTATCAGCTCTAGTCACCACACCAAGGTAGTGTCCTCTAGTTAGTCCTTGAAATAAAAAATAAGAAAGCAAATAAAGAAAAGAATAAAGGAAATAAAGGGCTTGGAAAGAATTGCATCCATGACGGGTACAGCTCGCCTTCTACAAAGGAACCCATAGGTAATACCATGCATCCCTGTCTTTCACTCTACCCGTATGTCTGGACATCCCTTGACCACATCACCTCGTTTTACATGGCTTGGATGATACCCCTTGGAGACTTTCCTTTCCTTATGGACACTAGCCCAATAGGCTATTTTGTCTTTTTCTATGACTCTGTATTGTAGGTCTTTGTAATGTATTTGAGCTATTGAATGATATATCAGGGTTTTTATGCATATATTTGATAAAATTAATGATGAAATTTGATTGACATTGCTATGATCCCTGTGACTAATGAGCCCATGGAGGGCGAAGTTTTTGATGTGCAGGATCATGCCCGACGGACAGGTACCAGTTGGACCGGTACACATGGGGAGATGATTAGCTCGGACCTCCATGGGGATGAAGATCCCATCAGATGGTTGATGGGACCCCATCAGGGGCAAAGATAGGACAGTGATTGGTTGAGCTCTTACACATGAGAAGAAGAAGGACGTTCCATCCAGGACACTTTGGCTGAGCCCAGTCCAAGGGGGTTGACCCTTTTCAGATGGAGTGTTTCCCTTTGATGACCAGGACGTCACCCAGGAGGCCTTGACATCACCCTAAGCGTGTGGCAGTTGTTGATTAAGGTTGGTTGTCATTGATGTCAACCCTTGAAGAAAGACCCGTAGCACAAAGTTTTGGGTAATGGACCCAATAGTGTTTGATGTAAATATGACTCATTATTGTTTTGTCATGGTTGATAAGA
>SNQJ01S0061360.1:26505-41874 GCA_010110895.2 Picea sitchensis | reverse complement strand
CACTCTCTTGTGAGGTCTGATTTTTGCGCCCTACTTGGGTATTTGGTCTTTTAAAGTGAGGTGCACTTGTTGATGGAAGGATTTTCTAGCATGTTTGGAATTTCTCTTGAAGGAAGGTTTACAACTAGGGTTTGCATATGCTTTTCATCATGATATGTAAGTGTTTTTCTTGCAAAACTTCTTAATTGAATGGTTGTAGGTATATATTCTTGCATTTACTTATAAATTTGTTGATTTTAAAACCCTAGGTGACAAGCACACAAGTAGGTCCTTGTTTCATGTCCCCTTAGAGAGAAATATTCATCCATTGAAGAAGGAAGAAAGAGCCTAGCCTTTGCTACACTCTTTTCACTTTTTCCCTTTGTGCTAGCTGCAATTTTTAAAGGTTAAGAAGGAGATGACATCCCAGGCCTAGGTTATCTACACCTAGGGCCGTCCATCTTCTAGGGTTTGGTGATAGAGCCTTGCCATTGCAACACTCTCCCTCACCTCATCCTCTTGTTTTAACTCATCTTTTATGCTAGTCGTTTGGCCAAGTTTGACCTAAGGAAGGAGGAAAGAGCACGAGGCCTTGCTTAAACAATACCGGGGTGAGCCTCTTTCCCCTAGGGTTTTGATTCTAGGGCCCTACCATTGCAGCACTCTAGAACCCTTCCGCCTTGTCCTTATCCTTTATTCCTTCAACTTTACATCCTCTCCTTAATTGACTCCATCTACCCTTAGGCACTGATCTTAGACACACAACGTTGAAGTGATAGTGCTCAAACAACCTCTCAAAACTTTTAAATTTGAAACCCTAACTAACTAGCTAACCCTAACTAGGTTGACGTCACACTTGGTTATTCCATCTTGACGCGGCAAATTTTGATGATAAGCAATTAGATGATGGTTGAAAGCATTTATTGAGTGAATGATTGATTAAATACATTGTTAGCCACATCATGTTAATAATTATTGATGAATTGATACTTTCCATTGCTATATTGATAAAACATTGATCTCATTAATATCTGTTGTTTCACATTGCTTATATATTGATGTCAGATAGTTACATGAAGTAATAACCCACTGAATTATAGCCTGCATATATTATTTTTCTATTGTCTTGTTCTGGGCAGGTGTTCTCATTTGGGCATATGCTTCATTTATTGGCTGATTAGGTGGACTATCTGACCTTGGTGGTAACCTGTGAGGAGGGACTTTAACCTTAACCTTTATATCTTTGCTTCTTCAAAACCCCAGGTTACCGGGGACGTCTCCCCTGGGTTAAACTCCCTAAATAGAAATAACCTCCCCATTGTGGTGACATTGGGTGGGGTAGGTTCCTGTTACGTCAGTTTGGCCTCTACCTTCTAGCCATTTGACCTAGCTACAAACTGTGCGATAACACCACCTAAAACATTTACATCCAATAGACTATTTATCAAACCACCTTTTCACTATAAATGTCTTTTCATTATACATCCAAAGGTGATATGGATATGTGGAGATGCAACAAGACATGTAAAGGGTCTTGAAATAGTTGGAGTGTAAAGGAAAGTGTGAGAAAAGAGAAAGTGAAGAGGTATGTTATGAAGAAACATAGAATGTGGAAGGGTGCAGGAGGATGGATTGTAGAGAAAAGCATGTGGAATTCTGTAATGTCCCCATTTTTGGACATTATTATATTATAGAGTGTTATGCCTACTAGAGTATCCAGATGGGGGTGACAATGATTTCATGAGATATTGAGGGGTTTTATTGGGCCCAACTTGCATCGTTCATCATATTTCATCATCAGGATCCATTCCACACAACTTGAATTTAGTTTCGTTGCATTCCAACGATTTTCGTAATTTTGAGTTATTATGGGTCATATTTTAATTAATTTCACTAAGAAGGTCATTTTGGGAATAATAATTGGAGAAACCTCTTATTGTAATAGCTCATCGGAATCGGGAGGAAGATCACTGCATGATTAGATGATGAGAAGTGACTTTCAGTGGGCGGAGAAGCCATAGGGACGAACAAATCACTTTTTAGAGGAAAAAAGGTCAATTAATTACTAAAGTGATTTAATTAAAGAATAATAAAAATAAAGTAAAAGTCACTTAGAGGGAAAAGGTGAATAGGGGGGAGAAAGAGAGATAGGGCCTCTATTCTCTCATTATGTTAATTGATATTTTGATGTTTGGCCTCTTGGCTAGAGAGCTCAATATACTTGAGGGTTTTGACTAAACAAACCCTAGGAATTAGCACGGGAGTGAAATATTATCATGTTCCTAATCCAATATTGGTCAAGGAGTTGAAATATTCCTCCCTCACCATTCTATTCAACCACATGTTTGGTTTTTATAGTGAAATAAGAGTTAGGGTGCATATCTAGAGGTTTCCTACATAGAGGGTGCATTGTGAAGATAGAAAACAATTCGATTTGAATTCAGAGAGTTGGATCTGGTAGAGATCTTGTACCAGGAACATTTTCCATCCTTGGGGTTACATCTTCTTGGCATCATTGGGGTTTTCATGCTCCATATTTATATATTTTCATAGCTAGGCGAATTATTGCTTGAGGGACGATATTCAGAGGTCAAGATCTTCATTTCTGGAGTTGGGTTGAGAATTTATCTCTTGGGGTTGAACTATACTCACCTTGGCCGAATTCTGGAGAAGGGTTTGAGTGCCATCCCTTCAAAAAATAGATTGATTAGTGGTTGGAAGATATTATTGGATCAGGGCGAATTATTGGCACTTGGTAGCTTGGTTATCATTTGGTAGATTGCATTCTTAGAGGAGAAGTATTTTGGGTACCCTTTGGAGGGTTTCTAGAGTTGGTTTGTTGCAGATTTTTAGTGTTTGGAGCCTTCTACGTCAGCGATATAATTTTGTATTAGATTTACATCAGATTTGTTCAGCCATGTATTGAGGTTAGCAAATTAAATAATAAAATCAAATCCGAGTTATTTTGGCTTCATTGTATATTGGAGTTTCTTAGTATTGTTTCCTATGCATTTCTTGTGTAATTTACATGTCATTTCATGCCCAACAACCACCATACATAAGAAACAAAACCAATGATGAAAGATACAACCATATGTATGCAAAGTGTTTGATAAAACACTTCAACCATCCAGCTACAAACAACAAGCATAAATTTAGAACAACCACTCATTGGGAAGGGATTGGGTGTTGCATATGATGTGTTTGACATAATCTTGAATCCTTAAACTCAAGATAAGTGGGACAACAAGTATTGAAGTGATTTCAAGAGAGTTGAGAGATAATATACCAAGTGTTTGAAAATATTTCTCAACCACATTAATCTGATATTTACATCAGATTTGGTTGGGAGCATTACAGTGGTATCAAAGAGAATTTTCTTCGCCATCATGTGATATACATTGATGATCTAGAGGAGAGATGGATTTTGCAGAAGAGATCATATATTGTAATGAGGAATATTACGCCCTTAGTGAGACATTCAGGGCTCAAGTAACATTCCAATAGTTTAAATCCATCAAAAATCCTAGGTGGAGCAAATATGAGGTTACACATTGGGACAAAAATATGAAAGAAATCCATTATTGGAGCATCATAGCAGAGGAAAACAGATCCAAAGCAGTCAAGGAGGTAGATACATCACTACCAACTAGTAGATGGAAGGAAGCACAGATTGAGCCTACACTCATTAGGTACATGGAACTTTGCTACAGTTGCAAAGTGCCTTGGGAGCCAGATCATAGATGCAGGGGTAAAGGGAAGGTTCACATTGTTGAGGTGCACTACGACAGTGAGGATGAGGAGATGCATGAGGATGAAAACATAGATTCCTATTTAGAGTAGTCCGATGAGGCTAGTGATTCCTACACTCTGATGGACAGTTTGATGGACAAGATGATAGTGCATGTTTCTTAGCTTCCCTATCATACTGTGTTGATGACTCAACACTTCGACATAGTGGTGACACTTGTGGGGTTTCATATGTGTTAGCACCTGGTATGAGGTCATGTGTGGGGGATAATATTCCTCCCATGGAGTTGAGCCTGAAACAGTCCTTACCTTCTCAAATATTTATGATAGACATGACACATGAGGATATTAGTAACATTCTAGAGGTGGTAGAGGAGCCTTGTGTAGGATTTGAACACAAGGGACATATGGATCTGCAAGCCCAAGAGTAGAGGCTTGGTTTGGATCCAGTTGACTATATACATATATATCATTATGAGAAGAGCGAGTCACCTCTTTTGGGGATTCTATTGTTAGATCAGGTTGTGGAGACTGACAGTTTGATGGGATACTCACTTCTAGGACCGGTCTACAATGATGAGGATGCACTCCTTATTGGTCAAGATAACCATATCTCATGTATGAAAACATCTATATCGGATACAAGTGCATATGAAAATATCAGAGTGAGTGCACATGAGGATACAACTTCCCATACAGGATACAGTGCGATTCAGATGGGGGTAGCAGTTGGTGATGGTGTGCAGTGGCATACATGAGGACCCAATAGAAAAGTGGATAGTGGGCAGTTCAGTGCCTTATATTTTGAGGAGTGTGTTGTTGGGGATTCCATTGTTGACACTAGCAGTGAGAGGAATGAAGTATCACCTCTGGAGGATTGTTATCAGGAGTCACAACACTTGACAGGACAATTGAGAGTCAGTGAGGATATGATCATGGCAGCCACTAGATGCATTGATGATACACACGCATTGGTGGTAGGTTATTGTTGGAGAGCCTTGATGGCACATGATAGTTCAAATGGGGAGCTTGCCATTGATGGATTCCATACACTCAGGGAGAAAGTGACTGTGATGAGGGCCAACTACCAACAATGTTGATGGATATAGATTACCTATTGGAGGTTGACGAGATGTATCACGGGGCACTGAGGGAGAAGGAGATTGAGGTGGACTGACTCACTCATGAGTTGGAGAGAACACGAGGATTCTTGGAAGGCACACAGACAAACCTTCAGGAATCAGAGTCCATATTAGAGGAGCTCCTTGAGGAGACTAGTCGGGGATCCACTACATCTATCTCAGTAGAGAGCCATATATTTACTTCAACTACTTTTCCAGAGGATTTTGGTGGGTTGGTAGAGGAGCACCAGATGATGGAGGTGTGTGAGGAAAAACCAGGATCACTAATGGATATGGAGAGATGTGACCAGGAGAAACTTGAGGATATCTATGTGTCACAGGGACCACCATTCATGAGGGGTTCTCAGACAGTTGGTCTTACACATACACTTGGGGATTCCAGAGTCAGGGGAAGTTATGATGACACTTCCATTAGTTTTTTAGGAGTGGATGACATCCGTACAGAGTTTGACCCAGCAGTACATCTTGGATACGTGATGATGCAAGAGGATATAGGAGTGCATGACTATATAGGGGCATATGATGATGAGAGATAGTTCACAAGAGCATGCAGAGGTGTACAGTGGGATTCAGAGGGACGCATTGGATTGCAGGGAGGAGACATACTTAGTGGAGCATGGATATTCCTACCCCCTGCAACAATACATAGTTCTGGGAGATCACCTTCACAGTAGCAACAACTATATGAGTGATGATGGAGGGAGAGTGATTGACCAACAATTTTTGGAGTTACCGACTATTGTACCGAATGGTTGGAGTTTAGTGATGAGTACAAGCGATTATTCACCATGGGTGCCAATGCATGATATTTTGGTCAAGTCCTTGGGATTGACCAAAGTCTGTGATACTTTCTATTCCTACATACAGTTGCAGTTATTTTTGTTAGCCTTCCCCGATACTTTCATCATAGACAACAACATAGGGGGAGATAGACAGTGGAAGGGGACATGGAGAGTTGGTAGGAAGAGACCACCTGACAAGAGTGATTTGATTATCTATAGCAGGATGGGAGTGGCTCATCCGAGATAGTCATATGAGGCTTGGCGCGTGATGGAGAGCATCCTCAACCATGGGACAAAGTATGTTCCAGAGATGGATGCATGTTTAGAGTCTCAGCATGATGAGGACTGGGAGTAGAGATGGACAGGTTCTTCTGATGAGATCTATGAGATTAGTTGGAAGGAGGTATGGTCGCAGCAGGAAGCATCAGGGATCTTGAGGACCGTACATGATGTATCTATGGTCGGACAACTTGGCCATTTTAGGAATCATCGGTAGGAAAAAGATATACTCTCCTTGGGGGATCTATATGATGATGTTATGAGACACATGGAGGCATGTTTGGAGCATGGGACTCCGCAGAAAACATTATGGATTGACAAGGAGACTGATTTTAGTGATTATGGAAAAGACAACGTGACTATCAACATACTTTGGCCAGAGGTTTATAGTTTTGTGGGCACCGAGATACTTGGTATGATACCTTCAAAGCTACGTGATGTGGGATTTGGTGCTCTTCTAGAGTAGATGAGGGTTTCAAAGACTTGCATGATTGATTCTTTCCATTGTTGGGGGAATTTTAGAGCAAGTCAAGATGAGTATGCTTGGTGGCAAGATGGATATCCTTGGTTGAGAACCAGATATATTAGCATATCCTCTTCTTGGTTAGTAGAGAGTCTGGATTTTTCCAGATACGTTAGTTGGGAGATGGGTTTATGTGAGAGACTCCTTGATGGATGGATATTGTATCTACTTGTTCCATTGGTTGGGGATCTCCAGGAGATTCATTGTGGTGTTGGTATATTACATGACTATACTTCACATGGAACTGCAGTTCGCATATTGAGATGGGATCCATGGATTGGCGTGTTTGGTAGTCCAAAGTTTGATGGGGTTGAGATCTGAGTAGAGAGGTTGCTTGGGGATTTGATCGAGCATTGGGTGCACACGATCATTCTACTCATAAGGAGCATTTGGGTATCATGTATGGTGAACACTTGGAGGGTCCATGTCTTGAGGAGAGCTTACTACATGTCACACAGGTGGATATGGGATCATGGTATCACATACAGATTGATTCATTTATTTATTGAGGACAAGCAATACTCTAGCAAGGAGGACTGTAATGTCCCCATTTTTTGACATCATTATATTATAGAGTGTTATGCTTACCAGAGTAGCCAGATGGGGGTGATAGTGAGTTCAAGAGATATTGAGGGGTTTTATTGGGCCCGAATTGCATCGTTCATCATATTTCATCGTCGGGATCCATTCTGCACAACTTCTCTTTGGTTTTGTTGCATTCCGACGATTTCCGTAATTTTGAGTTATTATGGGTCATATTTTAATTAATTTCACTAAGAAGGTCATTTTGGGAATAATACTTGCAGAAACCTCTTAGTGTAATATCTCATCAGAATCGAGAGGAAGAGCACTACAGGATTAGATGATGAGAAGTGGCTTTTAGTGGCTGCAAAAGCCATAGGGACGAAAAAATCACTTTTTAGAGTAAAAAAGGTCAATTAATTAATAAAGTGATTTAATTAAAGAATAATAAAAATAAAGTAAAAGTCACTTGGAGAGAAAAGGTGAATAGGGAGGATAAAAGAGAGATAGGGGCCTCTATTCTCTCATTATGTTGATTGATATTTTGATGTCTGACCTCTTAGCTAGAGAGCTCAAGTTACTTGAGGGTTTTGAAAAAATAAACCCTTGAGATCAGCAAGGGAGTGAAAGATTCTCCCATTCCTAATCCAAGCTTGGTCAAGGAGTTGAAATATTCCTCCCTCACCATTATATTCAACCACATGTTTGGTTTTTATAGTGAAATAAGAGTCAGGGTGCAGATATGGAGGTTTCCTACAGAGAGGGCGCATTGTGAAGAAGAAAACAATTTGATTTGGATTCAGAGAGTTGGATCTGGTAGAGATATTGTACCAAGAACATTTTCCATCGCTGGGGCTACATATTCTTGGCATTATTTGAGTTTTCATGCTCCATATTTATATATTTTCATAGTTGGGTGAATTATTGCTTGAGGGACCATATTCATAGGTCAAGGTCTTCATTTCTGGAGTTGGGTTGAGCATTTATCTCTTGGGGCTTGTTATCCCCATTTTGTGGATAACTAAGGAGACCATGTCCCGAGGCCGTCAAGTTGCAGATATGGAGTGTTGAGAGACTACATGACCAACAATACTCTTTGCACAGATGAAAAACCCACTCACCACCACAAATGGTCACAGGTTTACAGATGGAATCCACCACACCAGTTGGTTTTCAGAAGGCAGTGGGCCTTGCTCCATGAGGTACAAGTAAATATTATGGTGAGCATCATTTAAATACCTAAGCCATTTGATTATGTTGTATATTAGATTGCTCTAGATTTCATGATATGTGCTTGGACATTATGCCTTTTTCCCTACTTCACCTTGGTGGTTGACATTGTTCCCTAGTAAGTGGTATTCTTTGGGAATGGGTTTGTTACTGGGAAATCTCTTAATTAGCCATTACCGTTCCCAACCATACTTACCATTTTCCATCATTATTCCCCTTGGTTTCCCTATCTCTTTGGATTTTAGGGTGTATTGACCCAAGAATGGGTTGTCCCTCATTCTATGGGAAGAATGGGATAAAGGCCAGAGGGGTTGTTGTTGGGTAAAAGATAAAATCCATGTATGAACCTTCTAGATGCTTCACCAAGGGATCACCCAAGAAAGTAATAAAAATCTTGTCTTTGAATAAAAGGGGACCCATAATATAACAAAGAAATGTCTAAAAGGTAGAATGAAGGATAGGAGGTCTCATCACGAGCCGACCTATCATGTCCATGGATATCTAGTGGTATGACATTGTCATTATCTGGTCACCAAACTAGGGTAGTGACTCTCAGTTGCATGGATAAGAGAAATGAGGTCTCATCATGAGCCATCCTTTTCATTTCCATTAGGAATTTGTGGGTGACATTGCCACCATATGGTCACCACGCCAGGGCAGTGACCTTCAACCTCTCCTTGTGCTAAAGAAAATATAAACAAAGAAAGATAAAAAGAAACTAAAGGGCTTGGAAAAAATGCATTGCGGATGAAGGTACCACACACCCTTTACAAAGGCACCCATGAATGAGATGCTACAACCCCTAGTATGTCATGAGCCCTATGCTCATTGAGTCTTGACCCCATCCACCTCATGCACTTTACATGGCTTAGAGAGGGACCTTCTGCAGGCTCTCCTTGACCTAGGGAAAGATATACCCAATATGACACCTCGTCAACCCTCCCATACTTAAGCTTAAAAAGTTGCATAGTGTCTTTGAATTGTTAATTGTTTGATATGGTAATATTTGATGCACATGATTAGATGGATTGTTTATTGATTGGATCCACTTATCATGATTTTATGACTTGATATCCTTGGAGGGATTGTCCATTTGTTTTTGAAAGACCTAGCTGGTGGACAGTTTTGGGAGAACAAGCCTATCTTGGGCTTCCATGGGGATACAAACCCACAGGTTGGATACCAGGGGCCCACATGCCATATGAGAGAGAGATAACTTGGATGGCCTTGATGATGACTTGGATGACCTATCCCACCCATTTCTTGCTAAACGATTTTCCCAGGATGGGAAAAACGTCCCACTTTTGAGCATGAAGTCATGGTATTGGGGGTTTGGGTTTGGTGGTGAGGTTCCACTCAATTGCACTTGGAATTTTTGAGGAGAATAGGGTTTTCACCAAGAAGAGATCATTTATATTCTTGACACATGGCCTTGGGAGGCCTTTCCATCCTTCTCCAGCACCAACGACCTCCTCAAAGTGGAAAAACGTCCCCTAAAGGGGTGATGTCATCCTTAATTAGGATTTAATTTGTGCAAAAGATGAAATTTTGAGTGAATTGTTTAATATTATTGAGTTAAGGGGGAAATATTAGGGTTGTTGACCCCTAATCTTGTTTTTTACTCCTTATTTTGTGGACAAACCATGTTGTCTAATTTTTGTATAAATAGAGATCATAAGATCTCATTTTAAATCATAACTCTCCCTCTTCTGAGAGACTTGGTCTGAAATTTTCAGCCCCCTTATCTCTTTAGCTCTTGTGAACTTGTTTTATGCCTATGTTTATGAATGGTTGATGGAGGAGGCCTAGCGCTAGCCTTGGATGATGCATTTCTAGCTCTTGTGGTGATTTGTCTTGGTATTTCTCTTGATCTTGGTATGGTTTTCTACTATTAGGCTATCATTATTTCAAGTTCAAGTGTTTATGCTAGGATCTAGGTGGGAAGTATAAGGGCATACACCCCCACCATAGCTTTCATCATTTTTATTTTCTTCATCTCATTGATCAAGGGTTTGCTAAGATAAGTATAAGGGCATACACCCTCTTAGCTTAAACCCTAGCATAGAGAAACTTGCCTTGGGAAGTAAAAGGGATTACACCCCCAAGGAGGTAGCTTCCCTAAGCTCCTTGTGACTCCATTAACCCAATAGTAAATACACTAGTCATTGATTTGTTGCATTGGAGAAATAAAATATTGCATTGGGAAACGTAATCTTGGACCTTTTGGAAGTTCTCTCGCTTGAAGTTGTTTTATCTCATTGAGAGGAGTCATCCCCCACTAGAGAATTTCCTCTCTCCAAACACTCTAATTGTTGTTACAACTTTTAACCTGCAACCATTAGGGTTGCATAACCCTAGCTATTAATACTCTCATAACTCTAAATACAACCCTAGACTAGCTCTCTAACTTTTATCATTTACTCTACTAACTAGGGCGCATCTTTTAAGCTAGTTCTTGGAATTTTTTCATGGTTTATTTTGTTGTTGTTCACAACTGAAATATAGAGCCATAATGCTGCAATTTTATGTAGAAAACACACATTACAACAACCATCTTATCTAGCTTCTCAAGTGCCTATTTTCAGCCTATGGTCATTGCTAAGTTTGATGTTGATTTACCTAACTAGTCTAGATCTTTACATGTTGATTTTTAGATGTTTTACTTGCTGATATAAGATGATATATACTGTTGTAAATTAGGGACAACAAGCTTAACTTTCTTATCCAACTAACATATACTATTGCAAAGTTTGTTTCCTTGTGTCTCGGGCAGGTACAATCATCCAGAGAAGCACTATACTTGTGGGGCAGCCTTTGATTGACTTACAAGGCATCTTTCCCTACCCTTCATTCCATTCATACTTAACCTCTAGGGGCTTATTTTCCACTTCCCTCCTTATACGTCTCAATCCCCTTAGGGTCACTGAGATCGCCTCCCTAGAGTGACCTAATCACCCTTGAAGTGCAGGACCTACATCGAGGTGACATTGGGTGTAGGATTCCCATAGTTGTAGCACTTGTTCCTTGGTTGGGTCAGGATTTTCCCAACCTACAACTTGTTCCTTAACAAAGCTAAACTATACTCACCTTGGGAGAATTTTGGAGAAGGGTTTGAGTGCCATCCCTTCAGAAAATAGATTGATTAGTAGCTGGGCGAAATTATTGGAGCAACGCAAATTATTGGCACTTGGTAGCTTGGTTATCATGCGGTAGATTGCATTCTTGGAGGAGATCTATTGTGGGTACCCTTTGGAGGGTTTCTAGAGTTGGTTTGTTGCAGATTTTCAGTGTTTGGAGCCTTCTACATCAACCATATAATTTTGTATCAGATTTACATCAGATCTGTTCACCGATGTATTGAGGTTAACAAATTAAATAATAAAATCATATCTGAGTTATTTTTGCTTCATTGTGTATTGGAGTTTCTCAGTATTGTTTCCTATGCATTTCTTGTGTAATTTACATGTCATTTCATGTCCAACAACCACCATACATAAGAAAAAAAACCAATGATGAAAGCTACAACCATATGTATGCAAAGTGTTTGACAAAACACTTCAACCAACCAACTGCAAATAAACATAACAACAAGCATAAATGCAGAACAACCACTCATTGGGAAGGGATTAGGTGTTTCATATGATGTGTTTGAAATAATCGTGAACCCTTAAACTTGAGATAAGTGGGACAACAAGTATTGAAGTGATTTCAAGATAGTTGAGGGCTTATCCAAGTGTTTGACAAAATTTCTCAACCACATTAATCTGATATTTACATCATATTTGGTTGGGAACATTACAAATTCAAAGAGCCATCAACTGTGGGAGTAATATTTTTTTCCTAGAGTAAAACTATAGATGACTAAAATGAAGTCTGTCACTTTGCATGGGCAACCGATGTAGCATGTGAAGGATTGAAACCAATGTGGAAATACCTTCAAGTGAAAAACTCTACTCTCTCTTTACTTAGCTATTTTTTTTTGTTTTTTCATTTTTTCTTTGTGATATGAAAAACTCTTTGAAATTTTCTAAAGGTTCCCATCTACTAGTAAGATACTTAAGGGAATTTATAAAAGGTAGAAAATGTATTACATTGTTTTCTTAAGCATAGTGACATCCTTGATGGGTTAAGAAATGAAAAGTAGGAAAAACACATCAACAATAACTCAAAGGTTGAGAGATATGGGATATGCTCCTCTTTCTCCTACCAACTAGAAGGTTGAGCAATCTGGGATATACTGCTCATATTTCAACTAACTCGAAGGATGAGGAATCTAGGATTTGGAGCTCCTTTCCCCTATCTACTCCCTTTTAATCTTTTGACAAGTTCACTAATTATCCCAACCAAGATTGATAAGACATAAATCATAACAAATGAATCAATAATGTGAAGATTAATAATACCATTAACTACATGCAATATACATATATCATACTTCATCTGGGGTCTATTTGATTATGCCATCATTTAATATCTCATACTCAACAAATGATTTCTCAAAATTATCTCTCTTGGGGGTTTGGTTAGTTAGAGATCCATTGAGCATATGGTACTCAATAGCCTATTTCTCAAAATCAATACCTTTGTCATGGATTTAGTTGGGAAGACCTCCATCAAGGATCTACTATGATCATTAAGATGAGCATGCTCCTTCTAAATATCAAGGATATGTGCTCACACCAAGCACTTCCTACCATGCATGGTTCCATCAACTCAAAATACCAATGCTTTAATTAAGACAATAATCCACACCTTAAAATGATCACATGCCACATGTCCCTTACCCTTAATACTCCTATATTATTTGACTAAGTAAAATCCCCAAGTATTACTTATCCCCATATCATTGTCAATACTTCCAATAAACTCATTGAGGATTCGACTGCTATGGGGTCGACCCAATCAATTTCAATAACTTCTTTTGTTATGGTCGATCTCCCTGGACCAATTTCCACTTTTGTTATGGTCAATCTCCATTAGCCAATTTCTAGCAAAACTCATCTTGCACCAACTCTCCACATTCCTTCAATAACATCAACTCGATTACCATGTCTTTCATCACATTCAATTATCCCTACATAATCCTTGTACACACCTTTTTTTTTAATCAATTTGATTTCCTAATCTCAATCTTCCAATAACATATCTTACCATTCCTATAATCACTTTATCCATTTGGCATTTTCTCTTAAATATTTTTTCCCTCCATTCACGTTCCATCATCTTTTACTACCTTCATCAACATTCCTCTATTTCTTCATCGCCTATTTGATCCATGATAAACTATGAGAATTGAAGGAGGATTCTCTACACATGTGGTAGTTCAATGTCCATTAATCTTTTAGTAAATCCACCTTGTCCATTTTGTGATTTCCCTAATATAAGGCCCTTAACATCACCCCAAAGTAGTTTGTATCCACATTTTCAAATCCTTTAACTTTGTTGCTAATTCGAAATTCATTTTACATAAATATTCTTAAACATCAAATCAAA
Source organism: Picea sitchensis (assembly GCA_010110895.2). Classification (NCBI taxonomy): domain Eukaryota; kingdom Viridiplantae; phylum Streptophyta; class Pinopsida; order Pinales; family Pinaceae; genus Picea; species Picea sitchensis. The sequence goes on along the minus strand of SNQJ01S0061360.1, from coordinate 28,174 downwards.
TTTTGTTGACATGAATCAACAATGTCAAAGCAAAGTTTCAATTGTATTATTGTGTTGTGTATCCTATCCTGACAATAAGAAATGTCCAATTAGTTTCCTCCAAAAATCTGTTTAATACAAAAAATCAATAAATAATAAAATAATTATTGAAATTTAATTTAGTTTAAATTTTTTTAAAACTTAAATAATTTAAAGTTAATTATAAAACAAATCAAAATATTTACTCCAACATTCTTCTTTATGGTTTTCTTCAATACCAAATCAAAATGTAAATATAAACATTTTAAAATTCTAAACTTGTTTTAATATAAAGTTAACTTTGTGATTAAATCAATGTATTCTTAAATGTTTTAATATAAGTTAATTCTTAAATAAATAAATAAAATATTACAAACACTAATTTAATTACTTTTACTACTTAGCACTGGAGAAGGTTTAAATTGAAGTTGAATGGCCAAATTCGTCCTATTTCCAGATCTAGAGAAGGTTTAAATTGAAGTTGAATGACCAAATTCATCCTATTTCCAGATATAGAGCATTGGACAAAGCGTCCACACTAGTCATGTTTATGCTTTTACTTATCCTAACTCTTCTTGCTTGAATACACTGCAGTGATCATCGAACATTGGTATTAGGTGTGTCGTTATTCTCTTCATGTCAGATCAATATGTCGTAATAGAAATGCTATATAAGCAACTCAATTTTTGATGGAGGCTAATTATTTGCAGTCGTCCTCTTTGCAGCCCCCCTCTGCTTGCCCGATGAGTAATTGAGAGTCCGCCCATCTGTCTCTTTCGCTCGCTTTGGTGTCGTATCGCGTTGTGCTAGATGAAATAGGACTAGACATAGATAGGTGCGGGAATAGATAGGTTGCTAAATAACTCCAAAATAATAGATCATCAAACTAATTTTATATGTTAAAATATTGTTTTAGTATTTAAATTGTATTATGATATTAATAAGATTTTTAATATTTTATTAATTTAATTGAAACATTTAAATTATTGAGGTTATTGTTTATATTTAATTGAAATCAATAAAGTTTATTTAACAAATAAAAAGAATTATATTAAATTTATTTATTTATTTTTAAAATGTCATTTTATATTTGAACAATTATACTAAATTTATTTATTTATTTTTAAAATGTCATTTTATATTTGAACAATTATACTAAATTTATTTATTTATTTTCAAAATGTCATTTTATATTTTAACATGAAGTAGAAATGATAGCATCAAGTTCATTAAAAAATTTCTAAATAAAAAAGATTTAAAAAATAATCATAAAGATAGATAAAATTATATTTCATATTATTAAGATAAAATAATCATAAAGATAGATAAAATTATATTTCATATTATTAAGATTATGACAAGTTAAAGATAAATCTTGTTTATTTACTTTAATAAAAATTTATATTATAATAATTACCTTTATTTCTTTTTTCTTTTGCTCTACACTTGTTTTTATGAGCTTTTTCTATTTTTATTCCTTGTTCCCTTAGCACGATATCCATAGTGATCATGTTAAGGTCCTAACCCGCACATAGGTAGATCAATGTATTCGGATGTAATAAATGTCAATATTAATAAGACCTTTCAATAAAATAGAATAAGGCGGATGTAAGAAGACCTAATAGAAGCTTCCGCTTCTAGAAGGATCTTC
>SNQJ01S0061360.1:0-15334 GCA_010110895.2 Picea sitchensis | reverse complement strand
AACCTATTTAATTGTACCATCATTTAAGATCCCATGATCAATAGCATATTTCTCACAAGTAGTACCTATGATGAGTATCTGGTTTAAAAGTAATCAAATAAGTGTTTCTTTTATAATTTGATTTGATATTAAAATTGTAAAATTGTAAAATTTAATAAAACTAGTACCTCCATCAGGGAGAATGATTTGGAGGAGGTAAATTCAATTAAGGAGATGTTGTAGAAACTTCCATGAGATCCAATGTGATAAATGGTTTCCGTTAACATGTGAGTTAGATCATGTTAGGCTATGAGGTTTTCTAGTTGATTGTGGTGAGCTTGTGACTACCATAGGCCTTCGAGTTGCTTGGAAAATGGGATAGGGGGATCCTAATTCCAAATTCCTCAGCCTTTGAGTTCATTGGAAAATGAGGGAGAGATTCATCATCCTTCAAGTTGGTTAGCATATGAGGTAGGAGTATATCTCATATTCCTTATCCACTAATTGGAGGCATATGGTTGATTAGACCATCCTACCATAGTGGGATTGGTGTTGGGTTATGTAATTGGTTCACCATTTCACCTTAGTTATATTCACCTACTAGTGATTTAATTGGGGGTGTTATTCCAAAGAACAACACATAGGTTAGGTGAAACATGGAGGTAGAGAGTTTGGTTCCCCAAGTCACTCAAGAGAAGACCTAGAGTAGTGATTGACGAGGAGCAAAGGAGCACCAGTTGTAGGAGATAACCAATGGAAAACTATTACTGCTAAGTCCTCTAACTCCCCTTTGTCTTATTTATAATTGTTATGAAATGGTTGAAAAAGGTTTCCTTAAGTTTATATCTGCATGAATAAGTATGCATCACCAACCAATATCAAATTATCCAACAAACGATGGCAGTAAACCTTGGGATAGATAGAGGAATGTACATCAATTTCTTCATAAGGGAAAACTGGAACCAAGAAACCTAAGGATAAAAAAAAAATGCATGATAGACTGATTTAAACAAAAATGAAATAAAAACTTATCTTAGAAACTTGGTTAATTTCTCACAAACTAGAAACAACTTGTTTCATTTTATTTCCTTGATCTAAGTAAAATGCTTGCCAAAGGATGCCTGCGAGAGGAATTTAGTTGGATTGCCTCACCAACCACACACTAAAAGTGCATTCTTTATGGATTATATAGTTCACTATATTATCCCTCATCCTCATGAGAGAAAGTCTATTATCAGGTTACAAACTCCAAAAGGAGTTGGACACTCAGGTATAAAATCTATGCGCTTTGTCTTTTGTTGTCACGCGCTCGTTCTAACCATCACTCTAAGGAAAACTCCTCTCCTCATTCTAACCTTCGCTACAATAGATTCATTTATATTCAATAAGTTACCTTCATGGGACTTGAAGAACCTAGTGAAGTGGGACTGACTAATAGCTAGTGAAGTGGGACTGGCTACACTGTGAAGTGGGACTGGATACACCGTGAAATGGGAGTTGCCTTCCTTGGTGAGAAGGAAGGAGATTGTGTATTTGTGGGCCATCCCAGTAATGGGGAGGTGGGGAGGTTCTCGCTGAAGATAAGGAAGCAGTGGATTTCCCACCACGCTACAGATAAGAAAGTAGGGGTGTGGCCTGCTAAGGTATGTCGACAGAAGGAAAGAAGTGGCCTGCTTTCCTACTAATATATTTGGTATTCCCTCCTACTAATATAGAGGAAAGAAGTGGCCTTATAAATAGGGTTGGCTAGATAGCGATAAGGTTGGCTCTCATATGAGATTTTTGAGCCTCCTACTAACTAATATACTAATTCCTACTAACTAATTCAGGCAAGCGATAAAAGAAAAATAATAAGGTTCATGGGAGGCCTGAGAGCTCTAAGCTTAGTTAGGTGGGTGGGATGCCTTACTTGTTTCCAGTTTCGTTAGTGTTCAATCTTTCTTTACGATGGCACATTCATATTTATTTTCTAAGGATTTGCGGGAAGATATCTTTACTTAGCCAATCTATGATTATCCAATTGTGTCGGTGAACCCCTTGAAAAAAGAAATGGCCATATAAAATAAATATTTGAGGGGAATCAATATGGGGTCCTGTGCTGGTAAACTTCAATATTGCACCTGCTTCTTTAAATCGTTCAATAAACCCTTTCAATCAAAAGGAAATGTTTATTATCCCCCCCACCCCCCCCTAAGAGTGAGCCTTCAAGGTAACAACCTTGAGTTCAGTAAGGGTTGGTCTCTTTATTATAGGGTCATGAATGGTCTTGATTAAGGTATATCCTTCAGGGTCAACCCTTTGTACAGGCAGGTTAGAGAGAGTGATTCCAACATTCCTTATTCCTGCGCTTTATTATATACCTAATTACGTATAATAAAGTAACTAGAAAGATAATAGAAGACACCACTCTATGTCTATCCCACCACTATTTTATCCCACAAAAGTAAAATAGATATCCCCTTTTAGGGGAAGAAATATAGGGTTGGTTGATTAAAAAAGCAAGTAGGATAGAAGTTGTCCTCAGCTCATGTCCTGAAAGGGATGTTTGATGTGTAAAGACAACCTTCTCTCTTAATTAAGGCATTGGGGGAAAGCCTATCTCTTCCTTTCTGTCTTGCTTGGATACGTGTTATTATGGATTTGTCAGAAAGGCGGACATGCCCCAAGTACTCTGCCTCTTACTAATATAGAATGCATGCCACACTTACTTATGCTACCTCCTTTTCCTAGCTACCGGCATGGGCCCATGTGCTCCAGTGAAAATCTTCATGCCTACCTACCTTCCTTTCCAGCCAGGTCAGGAAGGTGTCATGTTAACAACTTGTCTAGGGTAGGGAACAAGAAGGAGCTCTATCTTCACAAACCTTTAATGTAGGTTGGCAGGTAATATTTTAATGAAAGGGTGTCCTTCCAACCATCCAGGTAAGGTTATGATTTGTAATTGAGGCATAATCAAGACAATCCAGATAACACCAAGCCATAGATACACTCACCATCCTGAAAGGAAATCCATATTACTTAAGTCTATTTTTCCCACCCACCAGCCAAAGAGGAGACCAACTAGAAAAGCTAGGCAATAGGAGAAGGAGAGTTATTTTCCTGTAAGCCAGACTGAGAGATAAACAAGCCAGAGAAAACTGTAGGTAGGGAGACCCCCGAAAGGTCTCTCCTTGAAGGGAATAACATAGGTTTTCGGGGAAGAAATGTGGACTTCCCCATGGTTAAGGGGCATACCATAAATGCTTAGTGTTCTCTCATCCTTCTAGAACCTAGAGATCCTTATTAAGGTCAGGATATTTTATATGTCTAGCAGTCGATGAAGCAATATAATCAAACAAGTGTTCAAAGATTTCATCGAAGTGCTTGGATAGGGCAGTTACAGGAATATAAGGATTTCATATTGTGGCTGGGGTCTTCCAACATTAAGGAATAAGGTTTTTTCTTTCATCCATTCCTGTTTTCCCATGGAATGAAATGAAGGGGGGCATCCAAGTAAGAATAAGTAGGTCATAATTATCTACCTTTCTACATAACATATCCCCTCTTTGTGGAAGTGTAGAAGCGTGGAGTTGCATTCCTTGTTAAGGAAGTCTAGAAGCATGGTAAGTGAGCGGGCTTACTCCTATTCCGATTCAGGACCTTTGGCACACACACGTGGATTAATTATCTTATCTCAGGACAATTCCACCAGGAAAACATTACTTCTTCTTAATCTCACCAATGAAAACGTTCAGGACAATGCCACGATCCACCTTGTTCGCCTCCTCACCATGAAAGGCCGAGGGTATTCGGTCAGCTTTCGATAAGGAATTTATTCGGTCAGATAAGGTCTTTGAGAAGGTGCTTCCTTAAGTGTGATGAGGAAATAGCCTTCGAGTGAGAGTGCTTGCCTACACTTGAATGGCTTCTCAAATTTAGGAAGTGAGTGGACTTAGTGACGAAGTTAGTGGACTTATTCCCCCATAAAGGAGAGAGTAACCCGCTCTATAGACTTGCCTTATGTTCGTCATTACCTAACCTTTCCTAACCTGACCTAACCTTGCCTTATTTCTTACCCACTCTTTCCCACTCTGGCATATCCCCTATCTGTCTCCCTTATATTTAGGAAATCAAGTTGTAAGAAATGGGCCAATAAAGTTTACTTTAGGAATAATATCCTTACTTCCCGGCTGTATTTTCCAGTTGTTGGTCCTTACTTCCCTATTGTCTTACTTATTATAGCAAGCACTTATTTGAGAAAGCACTTATTCCGGCAAGCACTTATTCCAGCAAGCACTTCCCTACCTATTCTATAGTGTATTAACCCCCAGAAAAATATTTTTGAAAGAACCTGTAAAATGCAATCTCCCATTCAATATAACCAATAACCACTAGATATACTACTCTAAAGGTAAATCAATGAAGTATGCAGAATATATAGACATGGTTCTCTTGGAGGGGATGATACCTCCCTTGCCCTAGCTATGATGGAACCTTACATGGGGTTTTAGGTTTTCAACTTCCAAGGTATGAGTGGAACTATGTCAATGAATATGCCCTAGGATGAATCAATAAGATTTGCAATATTGGAACCAAGCTGGCCAAAGAAGTCCTTATAAAGGTGTTGGAGATGACAGGTGAAAGAATCCCTATGGGCTTGAGAGACATGGGAGGAGTTCAACAACTAACTCATATGTGTACCTTTCCCTAAGAGGACAAGCAAGAAATTACTCTCCCCTTGGTTGAGCGACTTCGTTCCTATAAATTAGGGTTTTACAAGGTAAAAGATTGAAAGATAGAAGAGTCCAACAAAGTTTACAAAGAGCAATAAAAGGGTATAAATAGGAAAGGAGAAAACCAAAGGTGTAATATAATGTTGGATTAGTCATTAGGGTACCCAAGTCGTACAACAATTTCATACCTCAACTTTTTACTGTGTGTCGTGGGTTTGGTATAATGGCAAGTTTTGAGGCCCAAAATGACCCTCTCTTATGCAACTAGCAGATTAACAGTCACAACACCCTAAAACAATTTGTGGTATGGTTAGTGCCAAAAGATCAAGAATTTTTAAGGGTTTTACCCAAGTTCACTCCATAAATAGAAAATCCCAAATGAGTTTGGGAGGCTATGGACCCTAATTAAGGCATCCTAAGTGACCATGGACCCAAGTCGAAGGTTTACAGAGATGCACAAAGGGATAAAAAGAGCTTCATATATACCTTTTCTTCATATCAATCACATTTCTAGACAAGTTGATCTTTTTGGATACCTCACCAAACCCTACAAAATATTTTTCGATTGAATCATCCAAATAGATGCTCAAACAAAAGAAAAAATGAAAGAAAATTCAGTTTGAGGTGATGAAAAAAAAAATTATGCAATTCTTAACATGGAATGTTAGTCCTTAGTTGGATGAGGTCACCCTCCTCCATGTTAGGCCTTGGAATTAATGAAAATCCAATATGCTAAAGAGGTTGCGTCATTGAAATACCTAAATTGGAAAAGAAGCCCTAAAACCTCCTTGCAACTTGATTTGGCACCCAAAAGAAGGCTCTTTCATAATGATGAAAGAGGTGGAATTGGAGCAAAAATTTATATTGTTTACATGCTAGATATTGACACATATACCCTTAAATATACTTATAAGTACAATAAGGAATGGAAGCATTATAATAATCCATCAATGGAAAGGGGACCAATTTAATGGGGCCCTTCTACATATTCCTTTACCTAAACAATTGAATGAACATGAGGTTTCTATAAGATTTTTTCTCCGTTATATAATGCAAGGAAATTAACTTCATGTGGGGAAGGGGCAATGAAATGCTAAGAAACAAAGACATCATTGACATATTATATGATAGTAATAGAAAAGAGGTAATGTTATAACATCTTAGATTTTAAATGTTAAAAATTGCTCCAAAAGATGTAAAGATGTGTTATAAGAAGAGTTATTGAAGGAGAATAAGTTAATGGCTTAAGACCCAAAAGTATTTGACAAGAATGGAAGCATGCCCCCTTACTAACCATGAATGTGTTAGCTTAGGTGGACACATTTTGTTTGCAGACGATGATGTAGTTGTGAGTCGAGGTCTTGAGATTGTATCAATAGCCTTAGTTACCATGAATGTGTTAGTTTAGGTGGACACATTTTGCGTGTAGATGATGGTGTAATTGTAAGTCAGGGTCTTGAGATTTTATCAATAGAGACAAAGTTGATATCCTTAAGTATTGCAAGTTTTTCTTCTAAGTTGAAAAGTAAATCGTAGTCCTTTATCAAATAGTAATAGAGACAAAGTTCCATAAAATCATAAGAGGCCTCTACCCTTCTGAAATATCCCTAATCCAACTGATCTGAATATCTATTGTTGATCTAGTGTTCCGTCTCATAGATCTGATACTCTGGGGTTTCTAGATGTGTTTTATCTTCAGATCTGATAGTCTGGGGGTTTCTGGATGCGTTTTAGTTATGTGCTTGAGATATTTTGTGATTTTTGCATGTGCATGTTATGCATAATGGTTTAAACAATATATATATGATGCTTGTGGAAAAAAGGAACAAAAACCACCCAAAAATATGTATTATGAGATTTAAATAGGGAAATACAATGAAATATTGGAAATATAGAAAATAGTCATCAATTAGATCTCATGGATAGTCATTGGAATACAAGAAAATAACATAAAATACATGTGACCAGAAGATGAAGGCAGATTTTATGCATGCACAGATAGATTAGCAAAATCGGTGGTTCCGGAGAAGCACGGTAACTGCTACAAACTAGAAAACTTGTCCAGAAGGCTATCACCATCAAAATGAGCTGGAAATTGTATCAATAGAAGCGCCCTAGCCTCTAGACTGATCCTGGTGACCTTCAGATGGAATATATGTCCTCTGATGCTCCAGATCTCATCCCCTTGGGGTCTGTGCACCTCCTGGGCTCTCTAGATGCGCCCAAATGATTCCACCAACATAATCAGATGCTATATGACTCAAAATGTTCGCCCTGGCAAATGCAGAACTGGGTTGGAAGGGTTTCCCTAGATTTTCTCTGATGCTCCATCTATAACCCCAACTATCCTTCCACAAGAGTTTTGCCCTGGATGGCTGAATTTTGCGCTCTGAAGGATTCCACCATCATAATCTGATGGTAGGTGGCGCAATCTATGCGCCCTGGCTGGATCTCAACTGGGTTGGAAGGAATCTGCAATCCGAGCTATGATCTCATGCAGCTACACAAATCCTCTATCTGACCTTGCTCCCTCACTGGTTGAGCTGTGCAACACTACAAACTGGATACTCCTAAATCACATGGTGAAATACCTAGATGGTGTCTTCGATGGGATAGGGTGTGTCTCTCAACACCAAAACTAATCAATGGTGGTGGTTTCCTCCAGAAATCCACAAAACAGTAGAAGTTGAATCTCCTCCTCCTCTGGGAACTCTCAACATCAAATCATAACATAACATAATGATGAATTAGGACGAATTCCTCCCTTTATACTCTTCCCGATCTAATTCACCATTGACCTCACTTAATCTAGACGCTTTTCCTCCTAAGGTGAGTAATTAATTAATTAAGTCCCCCCTTAACACCTTTTCATTCTATTTCTCCGTTGACTTAAGCTTAAGTGACAATTCCTATGTTTTTTGGCTTAATTCATCATTTAGCCATCAATTCTCCCTTATTTCTCCTCTAGTTCCCTGTTTTTGCCTAACTATATTCTATGGGAACAGATAGACTACTAAGTCACTCCCTGTTGGCCTACTCTTGGTAATGGGACATCATAGTCCTCCCTTCCGGAGATTGCTTGTCCTCAAGAAACATCAATCCTGGGTGCTACAAAATATGCTCCCCCTCACACGTGGCAGTCCCCCCCATCTAACCAAGAACTCCCTGATGACCATGTTCCTCAACCTGCACTCTCTCTGCTCAAGAACCTCCTTTGGCACTAGCTCGAACTAGCCCTCCTCATCTAAGGGTGGAAACTCCTTTGAAGTGTTGATCTGTTGTCCCACTGCGTTTTTGAGGCAAGAAACATGAAATACATTATGACTATTGCTACCTTTTGGTAGCTCTAGCTCGTATGCCACCTCACCTACCCTCTGAATGACTCTGTATGACCCATAAAATCTCAGCTTCGGTTTTTTTGCTCCACTCCTCTTCAAGGAGGATTGTCGGTATGGTTGTAACCACAAAAAAAAAAGTCTCCAACCTCGAAACTGAACTCCACTCTCTGCTTTTCTGCATAGATCTTCTATTGGTTCTATGATACTTGCAAGTTTTCCTTCACTACCCACAAAATCCTTTGTCTCTCCTCCACCCAATCTTTGTCCCCCGGGACCCTACTATATCCAAACATAGCCTCCACAAAAGTGGGTACATCGTATCCATACAATTCTTTAAATGGTGACATCCTGATAGACATGTGGTGAGTTGTGTTGTAACAATACTCACCCATGTGCAACCACTTCACCCATGTGCATTGTTTTCTTCCCACATAGCTCCTCAAATACCCCTCCACCCATTTGTTAACAATCTATGTCTGTCCATCTGTCTGGGGATGGTAGCTGGTACTCGTGGTTAGCTCTAAGCCTGTCAACCGAAATAGCTCCTGCCAAAATGCGTTGATGAAGCATCCATCCCTATCACTAACTATTTGCCTGGGTAGGCCATGCAACCATAATACCTCTTTAAAAAACAAATATGCTACCTATATGGACTTGTAGTACATGGGTATGGCAAAGAAATGTGAAAATTTGGTCAGTCTGTCGACCACCATGAATATACAGTCCCTGCCCTGCACTCGAGGAAGGCCTGTAAAGAAATACATAGAAATGCTCTCCCATTTCTTCTCTGGAATGGGTAGAGGTTGAAGTAATCTTGTTGGGTGTGTCTTCTCGGACTTGTTCTGTTGACAAGTCTTGCACTCCTGTATGTGTTGTAGTACATCATCCTTGAGACCCTTCCATGAGAATCTCTCCATGATCTTCCTATAAGTTTTGAAGTACCCCTGGTGCCCTGCTGCAGACGAATCATGACACACCTTCAAAATCTTCCCCTTTAAGGTAGATTCTGGAACCAAGTAGATCTGGTCCTTGTAGAAAATGGCGTCATCTAGTACCCGAGGGCCGATATCTATCATCAACCACTTGTCCATCCATTACCTCACAATAAAATTTGTTTTTGGAGTATTCCACCAACAAATGTGCTTTCCAATCTGTGCAAATGTCCATCATTGAACACCTAGGTGGCCTCCTGGACAAGGTGTCTGCTATGACATTCATTTTTCCCTTGACATACTCAATGTCAACTTCAAAGGCTTGGATCTTTGAGACCCACTTCTGTTGTCTCTCATTGAGGTCTTTCTGATCCAGGAAATACTTGAGACTGTTGTGATCAGTTTTCATTACAACTCTGCTACCCACCAGATACTGCCTGAATTTGGTTAAGGCATGCATCATTGCTAGCATTTCCTTGTCGTAAATAGGATAGATTCTCTCCAAATCATTGAGATTCTTTATCTCAAATAAAATGGGGTGGCCTCCCTACATTAGCACTACTCCAATCCCCACCCCTGATGCACTGCACTCCAAGACGAACGACCGCGAGAAGTCCGAAAGGGATAGAACAAGGCATGTGCTCATAACCTCCTTCATATTCTCAAATGTACGTTGTGACTTCTCTGTCCACTGAAAGGCACCCTTCTTGTTAAAATATGTGAGTGGTGCTCCTAACTGCAAAAAACCCCTGAAAAACCTTCTGTAATAGCTACACAACCCAAAGAATCTCTTCAAATCTATCAAAATCTTGGGTGTTGGCCAATCCAAAATGGCCTTGATCTTCTCCTGATGCACTTGAACCCCCTATACACTAATGATGTGGCCTAAGTAAATAAACTCTTTCATCCTGAACTCACACTTGAAATCTTTGGAGTAGAGTGATTACGCCTCCATGATGCTCAACACCTCCTCCAAGTGCCCCATATGCTCCTGCCATGTCTTGTTGTAGACCAAAATTTCATCGAAGAAAACCAAAACTGATTTCCTCAACTGGCCCCTGAATATGTGGTTCATGCAAGACTAGAATGTAGCTGGTGCATTAGTTATCTCGAATGGCATAACCAGAAACTCGAAATGGACAAAATGGCACCAAAATGTCATCTTCTCTATGTCCTGCTCTCGAATGTTTATCTGATGATATCCAAAGCATAGATTAATCTTCGATAAGAAAATTTCCACATGCATCTCATCCATCAACTCGTCAATGTGAGGGAAAGGATACATGTTCTTGATGGTTTTCTTATTCAAGGCCTGGTAATCGATGCACATCCTCATGGTACCATCCTTCTTCAGGACCAAGAAAACTGAAGAGGTGAATGGACTGCTACTAGGTCTGATGTGTCCCATCACTAGCAATTCCTTAATTTCTTTTTCTATCTCATCCTTGAATCTCTTAGGATGACGATATGGTGGGGTGATCATGGGTTTGGCCCCCTCCTCCAACTCAATGGTGTGCTCAAATCCCCTATCTGGTGTTCTCCCTGGTGGAATCGAACCAAAAACATGTTGATGTCATCCCAACAAGTTCATGATCTTTGTTTGATACTATTGTCAACCCTCAGAATCCTTCCACGTAGTGATCAAGCACTCTATGGAAAATACTACCTCCCCATGCCTGAAGATCCTCTCCATCCTCTTGGATGAGACTATCCCGGGTGCTCCTGTCGACATTCCCCTCAGTACAACCCTCTTCCCGTCACTGTCCTTGAACCCCATCTCCAAGGTTTGGTAGTTAGTGGTGATTTTACCCAAGGTGATCAACCATTGGACTCCCAACACCACATCTGTGTCTGATAGGTCAACCACATAAAATGTATCTCTCACGGTGTAGTTTCCTAACTTGATCTTCAAGTCCAGAACTTTGTCTAGACACTCCACTATATGGCCATCGGCTACTGTGACATCAAATCCCTCAAACTTCTATGCTTGAAGGGCCTGTCTCAATACCAATGAAGTGTCGATGAAGTTGTGGGTGGCCCCACCATCTATCAGGGTGATTTCCCTTTTCCCCTGAATAGTCCCTCTGATTCGGAGGGTGTCGTACCTGGGAACACCAAAAAGGGTCGCTATGACTCCTCCCTTTGTTGGTTTTCGTCTGCTAGCCTGCTTAGTAGGTTGTGGAACTATTGGTGGGTGGGCCCCTGCCGATGTCGGTGGTCTATGGGGAGGCTGCTCATCTGCCTGTTCTGACTCCTCCTCTGAGCTGGTGGATCCATTGTCCTGCTCCTCCTCCTCACTGTCCACATTGTCTGCTACCACCTCAATATAGTGAATCTCTCCCTTGCCCATGCACCTATGGCATGGGACCTAAGGATCTCTGCAGTTGAAGAAAATCTTATTCCTCATAAGCTCTCGCCTCGTCTCATCATCCAACTTCTCCTTGCCCTTCCAGTCCCTCTGGTGTGGCTTCCGGTCTCGATCCTTCTATGGTATGAAGGGTTTGGAAAAAGGTTTATTTTTTGGAAACTCTGAGATGAACACCTCTACTGTGCCAGTTTGTCTCAACTGGGATAGGTCTCTGAAATGGATCTCTAGATCCCTCCTGTCAAATCTGTCCATGAGTCTCTCTATGAAATCCCTATATGAGGTGATGCAACTGTGGACCAATGTCACCAATCCATGTTACCACCACTCATGTGCCTCACCCTTCAATTGTAAGGTAGCGAAACTGATGGCCTATGCCTCGGTCATATGGTTAAGCATGTAGTATGTTCTAGCTTCTGTACCCAATCTCTGGTGGTGCATTTGGACGATCCATCGAAAGAAGGTATTTTGAGTTTACCAACTTTCCGTATGAAATCCATGTTATGACCCTGTTGCTGCTGCGGTCCTGCTCTCTGAGGCTCTTTGGGGCATTTCCTGAGTCTGAGTCCACAATACTCAACTAGGCTCATGTCTTGATGGAATTCACGAACCAATGTTGCATACTGCCTCCGATACTCTGCAATGTCCTCTGCATGAGTGGGCAGCCTGAGTGCTATCGGCAGTTGTGCTACTATTGGGGGTGCCCTCTAGAAACTGGGAAACAAAGGTCTGAGAATCCTACTCGAAGATGTGTATGTGCGAGTAGGTGACTGGGATATACTATCTACCCCTGAGTTCCTTTGTGTTGCATGTGGGGCTGGTGTACCCAAGGTGCCCACTATGGCTAATCTATCAGCCACCTGTGCCAAGGACTGAGTCATGGCCCGCTCACTAGCTAACATATCACTGATAACTTGCATGAAGGTTGCATCTGGATCCATGGGGGCCTTACCACTGCCCTCTGGTCGCTCATATATGTCTCCTAGAATCCTCTCAGCCTCGCGCTCAGCCTCGTGCTCTGCCCTTCTCTCTACTTCCCTATGCGCCTCTTCCTCTTCCTCTGAGCTGGGAGGGAAAGGAGGAAAGTCAGGTCTAGGCCTTCTTTCCTTGCACCTATTGTAAGTGAGATATTCGTCACTTATGTGCTCACAACCATCTGGGTCTTTTGCTGCACTCATCGTCTTTAGTCACGGGCTGGAAGGACTAAAGATCTGATACCACTGAAATAACCTTGATCCAACTGATCTGGATATCTACTGCTGATCTAGTATTATGTCTCACAGATCTTATACTCTGGGGGTTTCTGGATGTGTTTTATCTTCATATCTGATACTCTGGGGGTTTCTGGATGCGTTTTAGTTATGTGCTTGAGATGTTTTGTGATTGTCACATGTGCATGTTATACATAATGGTTTAAACAATATATATACGATGCATGCGGAAATAAGGAACAAAAACCGCCCAATAATATGTATTATGAGATTTAAGCAGTGAAATACAATGAAATACTAGAAATATAGAAAATAGTCATCAATTAGATCTCATGGACCATCATTGGAATACAAGAAAATAACATAAAATACCCGTGACCAAAAGATGAAGGCAGATCTGATGCATGCACGGATAGATCGACAAAATCGACGGTTTCGGAGAAGCACAATAACTGCTACAAACTCGAAAACTTGTCCATAAGGCTATAACCATCAGAATGAGCTGGAAATTGTCTCAATAGAAGCGCCCTGGCCTCTAGACTGATCCTTGTGACTGTCGGATGGAAGATCTGTCCTATGATGCTCCAGATCTCATCTCGTTAGGGTCTGTGCACCTCCTAGGCTCTCTAGATGTGCCCAAATGATTCCACCAATGGAATCGGTTGCTATATGAATCAAAATGTTCGCCTCTTGAAAATGAAGAACATGTTCGAAAGGGTTTCCCCAGATCTGCTCTGATGCTCCGTCTATAACCCCTATTTTTCTTCCACAAGAGTTGTGCCTTGGATGGTCGAATGTTGCGCTCTAAAGGATTCCACCGTCAGAATCTAATGGTAAGTCGCTCAATCTATGCACCCTGGCTGGATCTCAACTGGGTCGGAAGGAATCTACAATCTGAGCTATGATCTCGTGTAGCTACACAAACCCTCTATCTAACCTTGCGCCCTCACTGGCTGAGTTGTGCAACACTGCAAACTGGATACTCCTAAATCACACGGTGAAATACTTGGATGGTATCTTCGATGGGATAGGGTGTGTCTCTCAACACCGAAACCGATCAATGGTGGTGGTTTCCTCCGGAAATCCACAAAACAGTAGAAGGCGAATCTCCTCATCCTCTGGGAACTCTCAACATCAAATCATAACCTAGCATAATGAGGAATTAGGTCGAATTCCTCCCTTTATACTCTTCCCGATCTAATTCACCATTGACCTCACTTAAGCTAGGCACTTTTCCTCCTAAGGTGAGTAATTAATTAATTAAGTCCCCCCTTAACACCTTTTCATTCTATTTCTCCGTTGACATAGGCTTAAGTGACATTTCCTATGTTTTTTGGCTTAATTCATCGTTTAACCATCAATTCTCCCTTATTTCTCCTCTTGTTCCCTGTTTGTGCCTAACTAAAGTCTACAGGAATAGATAGACTACTAAGTCACTCTGTGTTGGCCTACTCTTGGGAACGAGACATCACACCTTCATGAAATAAAGAGCATTAACAACAACACTTTCTTTGTATTTTCTTGATCACAATCTATATTAAATAAAATTAATTAAATATTTTAAATAAAATAATCTGAAATCTTTTTGAAAGTAAAATATAAATTGTATAAAGTCCCCGAGGTGTAGGATAGTCGGTGACAGAGTGTGTTGTTAAGGCACTCCATGATGTTAAGTCACCGGTTTGAAACCCGTGGGGAAAAAAAATCGAACCATGTTAAAGGTTGGTGTGGCTCAGGCCGGGTGCGATCCTCGGGAGATTTTGACGGCTTAGATGCCCATGAATCGCGGTTTCTCAAGCAACATGCTAGATTTTGACGGCTTAGATGCCCTTGAGTCACGATTTCTCAAATCATAGGCTAGTCCCACAGAGCACGAACAAATTAACAAACAATATATATATATATATATATAGTATTTCAAGTTTCAAGTGGGCACTCCACCTACTAATAAAACTAATAAAACTAAACTTAAAATTTAATAATTAATTTAATATGATAATATAATATCTTATAAATATATAATATGTATCTTAGATTTAGTTGGATTTCATTCTTTTGTTGTTTAGAGGTAAACCCTTTTAGGTTAAAACTTCTTCTTTTGAGGTCATTAATTTATCCGTGGAATCTTGTCAAAATAAAGATGGACAAATAATTTTTTTCTCACTTAGCAAACAGTGGTGAGACGCACTTTAATCAAAAGATTAATGACGAACGAAATAGTAAACAATTACGCTCAGTTGCTTCAAAAGTTGGAGTGACTAAAAAAGTGAATGCGTTTCAACCCTAAGCTCAGCCAGCTCAAATAGTTATAGTTTCAAGGGATCCAAACTAATTCGAGAGTCCACACATCTTGGAAAATGGCCTATTCTGAATGGTTTGAAAACCGACGTCAAAGACTTGGTAGGCTCTTGGTTTTAGCTTGATTCTATTAACTTACATTGGTCACGGCATTCTACAGTTACTAGATTTTAGTGTAATTTTCACTTTCAATTTTGTGTGTATTTTATGGAATTAGTGATTTTTATTTTATATATTTTAAAATAATATTGGAGATTTTTTTTTTTAAATAGTCAAATAATAAAAGAATTTAAAGAAATTATTGTTTTTCATTTTTAATATGTATAATATGATAATAATAATAATAATCTATTTTTGACCCGGATGGGGTGACACGACACTCTGAGTCGGTGACACCTGGTCCCGCACTCAGAGCAGTCTTAACAGCTGATTTTACTGCGGATGGCCACCCACGCATTAGCATTAACAATGGGGGCCGGCCATCGCAGGGTTAATATGC
>SNQJ01S0061359.1:54116-81016 GCA_010110895.2 Picea sitchensis | reverse complement strand
GAATTTGCAATTACACTGAGCACCGAACAACTGGAATGTTGGCTTAATTTATGGCTTGACTTTGAGTTGAATTCACAACTAGCATGTAGGATGGTATGACATGTAAACATGACTCGGAATTGACATATGTGATATAGCTTAGGTTTGAGGGAATTTAGAAGTAAGACACTTAAGCGCACACACCCTTTTTTATTTTGTTTTATTTAATAAATATATATAATAAACATGATTCATAAACTACAAAATAGTTTAGAAAAACATTGTATATATATATATATTTAATAAAAACATTGTTTTTTTTATAATAAAAGTGTTTTTATGACAAACTTATCATAAAGATTTGACAAACTTCAATAAGGATTTCTAACCATTTATTTGTAGGTCAAGAGGATGGAGCCAAAGGATTTCTGGGCAAAAGTGATCAACGGGAGCTTGATGAATAATATGAAGGTTAAGGAAACTGGCCAAAAGACTTAAGAAAACAATAAATCAAGTAGAGAGTGATGAAAACACTCTAAAAAATACCAGTGCATTTTGATCGCTAACACAATCAAACCTACATTACAACATCATAACAACCCTCGACTGGATCTTCCATGCCCGAGTGTTTTAGCACAGTTTTTACAAAGAGATGAAAAGAGGTTGACTTCTATTAATCTGAAAGTCTCAAATCCGATACATAACCAGAGAACAATTATGGCATCAAAACATTACAAAATAGGGAGCTCTGCTCAACCAATTGACGACCTTAACAAAATATTAAAACTATCTATTTATACTCGGAACAATACGCCACTACCAAGAGTGTGACCTAGTCACTACAATCAAATCTTTGCGTTGATTATTTCTTTTGTCAAATTGAACGTGCACCCCTCTATCAAATGCGAGCTCATATCAGCATGGGTTTTGCAGGAAAATATGCCTACATGGGTACTATGGGTTGATGGTTCAGTCCCCACGACCGAGCCTTCTATGCCTTCCATTTATGGAGTGAGCCAAGGTTTCAACCACCAGCTCTATTTTCTTAACTGCCTCCTCGGAGATTGAACGAGACCATAATGCTCAGGGGGAAACCACGTACTGCTCTCAGATAGGATGCCATATAAACATAAGATTGTAGGGTCGTTAAAAGCGGTTTGGATTCAGACTGCTTTTGGGCCTGCAATACATCACCTTTCGCCACATAGAATTTTTTCCATACCATGGTTTCCATTGCGGGACTGCTCAAGAAAATTATCGCCCAAGCATGTTGCGTCCTCACAATGGACTGTGGCCATAGATCTGGTCCTGATCTACGATCTGAGCGCAGCCGCTAGATTTAGCGCCACTGACAAGATTAATCGCCCACCAACTTTAGGATTTTCCAAAAGTGTGCCTTGGGATGGGGCGCTACTTTTGGTGTTGAACAATAACAACTCTCGGAGGATGATTTGATGTGGAGGTATGACCTCACCATGCTGATATGTCATGGACAAAGAGGTGACATGTGTCACTTGAAAGGATGAAAGCATGTCTAAAACGCTTGAAATGAATTCCATGTGTCAGCGTTAGACGAATGCCACATGTATGTGCTGACGGCTGCCACAAAATTGGTGCTCCAAGGCTTAGGCGCTAGCTCCTCTTCCTTTCGCTCCTCCGTGTGATTTTACCCAGAGCTGGCGATCCGATGACACATGTCTTCTTGAATCGAACAGCTGAAAATTACTTTGGGTCTCTAGACTCTGGGAAAATCAAATATCAAACCTCCTCTTCCTTCATCTTCTTTTACCCAGAGGCATAGATTTGATGATGCATGGCCCTGCCAATGGATGGTCCAGATTCACTCCAGGCCTCGGTCCTTCGGGACTTTGCAATGTCTAACTCCCACAATTCTCCAGAGCACCAAACTCCGAAGCGAGGGATCTTCCTCCATGTGTCCTCAGCTTTTGATGGCTCAGATTGTTTCAAGATTTTGGGCTTTAGCCCTTCGGGACTTTCACACACTTCTCACTTCGAAACTCCTGAAGTTCATTTCTCTGAACACTTAGATCAGTTGCCACCTGTCCCCTTAAAGATCGACGAATCTTGCTTACTTCGGGCCTTCGAGGCTTTTAATGGAGCTATATTTCGTGTAACTTTAATATGGAATGCTCCTAGAATATCCACCACTGACAAAATTCAACCTATCTTTTGCTTGTGCTTCAAGCTCGAAATGGACTGCCATGAAAGTTGTGCCTAGCGTCCATGGATGTGGCTTGAGTGAACAAGGACTTGGACGAATTGTTGTGGGCTGAGGAAAATAGAGAGAACAGTGACTGAAACAAAGGAGACGAGTGTTCATCCTTAGAGAAAAACATATAGGTTTAGGGACAAGACTTCCTTCAGGTAAGAAATCAAGGGGAATCAGGGTGCTCGAACAAAAGGAGCAAACAAAAAATGACTTTAACAATCAAATGAGAAAATTCAAGATCTGGCCTGCGAAAAGGAGAGAGACAGAGAAAGGATGCAAACTTAGGTATTCACAACAACGAACACATACGACTCCAGACAACATTATGTGATAACATTTGGCTCCATAGGGGATGGTATGCTCCCTGCAAGCTGCCAAGAACACGCAACTCTAGTGCCTTAGCTATTGGGTTATGGAGTCTCTTATTAAAATAAAAAGTAAAAATAAAAACAAAAAGGGAGTGGTATTTACAATGGTGGGACATCGGTCACGGCCTAAACAAAAATTTCTTGAGAAAATTCCCATTGACAGGGCTACCCAAACCCTCCAAATCTTCCAAGTTCTACAATTCATAAGTGTTGTTCAGAAAAACCTCATAAATCTTGAAGGGGCCAATCCACAAGGATTCAAATTTACCATGTTTTCCCTTGTCTTGCTTGGTTGCATCCCATTTGAGCACCAGATCCCCCAGCTGGAAATTTTCCTTGCTTGTGCTCTTGTCAAAAGCTCATTTTATTTTCTGCTGATGGTCTTGTGCTTTATCAAGCAGTTGCTCCCTGGTCTGTTGCACTTCTACCAGCTACAATATCCTCCTAACCATGTCATCAGGTTCTCCTTGGTATTCCTGGAGGAACTTCTCCATAGGAAAAGCAAGTTGAGTAAGAAAGATTTCCTCAACGCCATACACTAGCTGGAAAGGAGAAATGCCTAGTGATATTTTTGTGGTAACTCTATCAGCCCACAATACAAACTTTAGCTTTGAATCTCGGGCTTTCTTGTTATCTTCTAATAGTCTTTTGATGATCTTTATGAGGCTCTTGTTAGAAGACTCTGCTAAACCATTTATATGAGGGTAGTAGGGAGGTGTGATCACAAATTAATTAATGGCTCAACTATGAAAGAGGCAGCATTGTCTGTGACAATCCTACTTGGACAACAAAATATTGATATGATGTCTTCAAGGAAATTTATGATCACCCTGTGGGAGGCACTCCTTGTAGGGATGGCTTCTATCCATTTGGTAAAATAATCCGTTGCAGTCAAAATCCACCTGTGCTAGACACCTGAGGTTGGGTGGATCTCTCCAACAAAGTCGAGACCCCACTGCTGAAAAGGTACAGAAACCACTACAGGTTTCAAAGGCAAATATTTGAGCTGTTGCTTTCCAGCAAACTTTTGGCACTTGGTACAGGATCTAATATTTGCACAAACATCAATAAAAATGTTGGGCCAGGAATACCCAGCTCTGAGGATCTTATATGATGTGGTCCTCCAAAAATGATGTCCCCCACATGAGTTGTCATGAAAATCAGACATAGCTCTTTGGGCTTCTTGAGGGTCTAGACACCTCAACAGGACTCCCAGAGGATCCTTCCAGTACAAAATTTGATTGATGATACAATACTTGATTTCTTTGAGTTTCAAATATCTCACCTTGTTTATACCAAAACCATCAGGGGGCCTCAAATTCTGCAGAAACTATATGATGTATTTATACCAGGGGCATCCTGTTAAGTTGGGGCTGACATGAGAGTCTTCACCAACAATCTCAGCTTGCTGATTTTGTGAGTCTATATTCATGAAATTAACCCCCAATGTCTCGCAATTTGATTTAGCCAGTAACTTGTCCAAACCTTGGCCTTTCACCAACCTAGTGGGTTTGATTTCTAGTTCAAACTCCAGAATCTTGGTGATCCAATTGGTTATTTTCCAATCTATAACGGGTTGGATTAGTATCTCCTTTACTAAAGCTGAGGGGACATATGCAATAATTTTCGAGTGCAGAATATAGATTATGAAAGCCTTGAGGGCTTTCACCAAAGCATAAGCCTGCTTTTCCATGATATCATATCTTGTTTCTGCATCTCTCAGTGATCTGCTAAAAAAGTAAATAGGTTGTTCCAACCCATCTAAATTTCTTTGTAGAAAAACAACAGCTAATGTATCTGATGAAGCGAAGGAAAATATCAAAAATTCCTTGGAATAGTCTGGGCTGATGAGCACATGTGTTTTAGTCAATGCCCTCTTGATTTGGTTGAAATAATTTCTGGACTCAGTGGTCCATTTCACTCCATTCCCCTTTCTGAGCATGGTTGTAATGTATTTAACTAACTCAGCAAAATTAGAAATGAATCTCCTCAGAAAATTTATTTTACCCAAGAAAGACTGAACCTCTTTCCTGGTTCTGTGAAAATACAAGGACTGGATGGCCTCTACTTGGCTTGGATCAATTTTCACCCCTTCAGCTGACACAATATGCCCTAACAATTTTCCCTCTTGCATGGAAAATAAAGATTTCTTAGGATTGAGTGAAAGTCCAAACCTTCGACACTATGATAACAATGCTCTTTATCAGACCTGGAGAAAACTATAATGTCATCCATATAAATGACTACAAATTTTTCCTTTTCCCCAATGAAGGCGATGTCCATGGCTCACTGGAAGGTTTCTCCTACATTCATCAACCCAAAGGGAATTTTAGCATATATGAATATGCCCCAAGGAGTTGTGAAAGTTGTCTTCTCTCTATCTTCAGGAAAGACAGAGATCTGATTGTACCTAGAGAAACCATCGACTATAGACAACCTGGACGAACCAGTCACTCTCTGCAATATGTGCTCCATTTTCGGCAAAGGGTAGTTATCTTTCTTGGAGCTTCTGTTCAAATTTTTGAAATCAACACACAACCTAATTTCCCCATTCTTCTTCCTCACGAGTACCAAATTAGCTACCCACTCTGAAAATCTCAAAGGGATGATGATCTGCGCATCCAACAGCTTCTTGACCTCCTTTTCCATAATCGACAGCAGCATGGAATTTATCTTTCTGAGCTTCTTCTTGAAAGGTTTGGCATCCTCTTTCAAAGGGATTTTGTGTTCAATGATGTTGGTGTAATATGTTCTCAAATCCTCGTATGTCCAAGAAAAAACATCAGCAAACTCCTTCAAGATTCTGACATACTCAGCCCTTTGTTCCTTTGACAAGCCACTAGACAATTTGACCCATTTGGGATCCTCCTTAGTTCCTAGATTGCATTCAATCACACCAACCTCTTCAGTTGATCCTTCAACCTTTACAACAACATCATTTCTGTCAAACAATCTCTCCAAAGGGACAAGCCCCTTTGGAATATGGTTGCTAGGCAACTGAACAATATGATGGTTAGCAATCTTATTCATAAAAACATCATCATGAGGGCTTTCTTCAAACTCTTGATCCTGGTCAATATGCATATCAGAAAATTCATCCATAGTCTCAAGGAACTTCTTAGTCTCAATATCATCCTCGAAGACCTTCCAATGTTTGACATTGTCGGGGATAGAGGGTTTGTATTTTACCTCTACCTCATACTTGAGTTTTGGGGGAAAAGGGACCTTGAAATTACTTGCTAAGACTGCCAAGGAATCTGCCACATATTTCTCCTCCCTTGGAACAAATGAAATATTAAAAGCCAAGAAGAAATTGTCAATCATATCCCATACTTCATTTCTATAGGCCCTTAACCTCAAGTGCTTAGCCTGATACAGATTCTGACTTGATGAACAATCAACTCAATGTCTCCAAAAACTACTAGTTCCTCAATTTTCATGTCTTTGGCAACCCTCAAACCCAAGACAAGAGCCTCATATTCTGCCATGTTGTTTGTTGTTTCAAATTCCAACTTCCATTACAAAGATATGATCTCTTGGGTGGGGGAAATAAAAATTACTCCAGCACCAACACTTTCCTTAGAAGAGGCTCCATCAAAAAACATTTTCCACACAGAGGTCTTGTGGGGATGCTCTTTGCAAAAGGTAATAGGTTGCTTTCTTATTTCAATAGGAGGTTGAGGAACATCAAAGAGATGCAAAATACTAGTTCCTAAATCAGTATCGACTGAGAAAATGGGGTGGTTGATGGGATTTGCCTCATCAATGATAATGTAGGCAAGTTGTGCTTCTCTATAAATCCTTCTATGTTCCCCTCCAAATACAAGGACGGTGGCATATGACAGATCCATTTGCAAATTTCCCCCTAGTCTTTTGATCCATGATCTAGAAAAGAGCATCCCAAACTTAGGGGGGACATCATCTACCACTATGTCCATGACCACACTCTTCATTGGCAATTGAAACAAGGAGACAACCAGGTCCTTAATAATCCTGAGGCATTTCACCTTCCTGTAATCGAATGAATACAAGTCATGGTAGGTTTTTGTAACCTTCAACCCAAGCTCATCCATGACAATTTTAGGCACGAGATTATGAGATACCCCTTAATCCATCAAGCATTTATGCAACACCTTATAATGGATGTTCAATGAAGTGTAGAAAGGAGGTGAGGAATCATCTCTATCCTCCACCAAAGGTCCCAGTATGACAACAGGATTTTCGTCTTGGAGATTGACTAAGTCTGTGTGATGAGATGAAGGTTTGGGCTGCAATATTTTGGAGAGGCACCTTTTGAATCCCTCTTGCTCGACTAACTCTGAAAGAGGTACAGGGATCCTAATATTTTGAATCTCATGCTCAAAGTTGAAAGAGGAGGGAGACTTCATAATCTCCTTCACTTCTGGGATTGGGATTTTGACCACTGGTGAGGGGTTTTCCTCCTTTTCTTTAACGTCATCTACTACATTTTTGACAATCTTCTCTGTTGTAGTAGGTTGATCAGAAATATCCAGCTTCCCTTCTTTTTTATTTGACCTCAGGCTATATCTATTGGGATTATGGTTGGTCTTTCCCCCCTGCTCAACTCATTTAGTTGGCTATCCATGAGAGACTCCTTGTATACAGATTGGGTCAGATGAGGAAATGAGGAAGTGTCTCCAAGACAATGGATTTTAGGATCATCATCTTCTTCCCCTCCTTCCTCGTCAGTAACAAGGTTATTTTGGAGAGGATCTTGAATTCTCTGTTCATCTATGTCCCTGTTTCTTTGGTCTCTTTGGATGATCTGAGGGGCATTGTTTGGTCTTTTGAAACTACCCCTACTATCAGGGTTTTGAAAATTCCTATAGCTTTTCTTTCCTTCCAATTCCCACCTTTCCATTTTAGCAGAAAGTTATTTTAGTAGCTTGGTCATTTCATCAATTGTAGGGAGGGAAGCAGAGGAACTAGAAGTTGAAGCCTCAGACCTACCCTTTCTTCTATCTCTATTAGCCTTATTCCTAAGCTTGTCAACTACCAAAATATTGGATTCTACTTCAAGGGATGCATCTTGCATATGAGCCAAGGAGGTGGCTTTTTTTTCTCTCAACAGGAGGCAAAACTCAAGGTCTAAAGCACTAGCATAAGTCATCTTGGCAGAGGTTTCTGTAGGATTAAATTCAACGGAAATCGTTTTATAAATCTTATTAAATCTCTTCGAGAAGTCTGAAACAACTTCCCCCTCTTCTCTCTTAAGTGCCCCAAATTCTGTAACATAATAAAGGAGATCTTTTTTAGTCCCCCAATGTCTCAAGAATGAATCACCCAGAGAAGCAATCTCGTCAATAGATCTAGGAGGCAAGTCCTTAAACCAATCCCTGGAATCACCATCAAGGCTCTGTACAAAAACTCTCATCCACACATCTTCATTTTCGATGGCCTGAATCTCTGCAAATCTATAAAAGGATGCAAGGTGCTCTTCTGCAGTCACGTCTCCCTCCCTTGTGAACTAGGGCATGTATTTAAGGTAGTCTGTGGCTGGGAGAGCATTCATAGGCTGAGGTAAAACCAGAGGGGCATATCTAGTAGCCAATATCTCAACCATCCGGTTCCTAGGAGTATTAGCACCCTCCATGGGGATGTGAACTAGAGGAGAACCAGGGGAAGATGGGATTTGAACAGGGGAGACTAGGGTTATGTTTCTGGGAGAAAAAGGAAAAGGCTGAGTGTTAGGAGATAAAGATGAGGGGCTAGAGGTAATAGAGGTTTCCCCTTCTGTAACTGCAGCAAATCTAATAGGAGGAAGAGTAGTAAAGTCCAGAGTAGGAAAGTCTTCTAAGGTCAAAGCTCTCTCCTTCCACTTCACAACTTCGGGGGAGAAAGGGGTGTAAAAGATCTCTCCTTCCAAACAAAGAATAGGAGGGGATAAATCGACAGGAAAACTCCCAAAACTTGAATTTGTTGAAACTCCAGCAGTTTGTATAATAGGAGAATCAGAAACAACTACTGGAGTTGGTAAAGAGGGATTATGCAAACTATCAGCAAAAACTTGGTACAACAGTGGAGGTACCTTTTTTAGCGGTCTTTCCATTTATGATAATTTACTTTGGGTCTGCTTTAGATGTTTCTAGAATAAGAAGTGAAGTGGACCTCGTGTGTCTGCCTTTAGGAGCCAGAACTGAAACAATGGAGTCAAAACAGTGGAGTCGCCAGGTGCAAGTTGAAATCTTCAATGGTTCTGATATCTAATGCACCTTCAGAATCGGAAGCTCTTTGTCATTCTATCCCAGGGAAATGTCTTCAATTCGTTCCCCGACAATGACACCATGAATGTTAGCACTGAAAGTTACCCTCAGATTGTGGGAGGATAAGCCCAGTACCCATCAGAGTTTTTGGTGGATGTTGGTTTTATATGATTGGAGGTCAATGGACAAAACTCAATATATGAATGATGTTCAACACATAACTGGACAATAAATGCACATGGAAGCGAGGGCCATAACTAACTTCAGTGAGTGAATTGAGTTTAAGTGTTATCAAAGGGAAGACTTAGTAAGAAAGGTGGACAAGACTGCTATTGGCATCAGGCCTTCAAGCAGCTTGGAGAAGAAAAACTCAGACTCAAGATCACTCTTAAGAGCATGTTTCAGACACTGAAATATGTCCAAACAACATAGTCATAAAAACACATTGATCAAACCTACATCACCATGTAGCTACAACAACTCGACTGGATCCTCCATGCCCGAGCCTTTCAGTGTAAGAGGGAAAAATATCACAAGGAAGATGACTAAAACTGGTCACGATATTGTTGCAATCAAACCTACATTACAATAGCATAACAACCCTCGAATGGATCCTCCATGCCCGAGTGTTTTAGCACATTTTTTACAAAGAGATGAAAAGAGGTTGACTTCTATTAATCTGAAAGTCTCAAATCTGATACATAACCAGAGAACAGTTCTAGCATCAAAACATTACAAAATAGGGAGCTCTGCTAAACCATTTGATGACCTTAACAAAATATTAAAACTATCTATTTATACTCGAAACAATATGCCACTACCAAGAGTGTGACCTGGTCACTACAATCAAAGCTTTGTGTCGACGAGTTCTTCTGAAAAACTGAATGTGCACCCCTCTATCAGACGCGAGCTCATATTGGCATGGGTTTTGCAGGAAAATCTGCCCACAGGGGTACTATGGGCTGGCGGTTCATTCCCCACGATCAGACCTTCCATGCCTTCCATTTATGGAGTGAGCTGAGGTTTCAACCACCAGCTCTATTTTCATTAATTGACTCCTCAGAGATTGAACAAGACCATAATGCTCAGAGGGAAGCCACACGTTTCTATCAGATAGGATTCCATATAAACACGAGAATGCGGGGCCGTCAAAAGTGGTTTGGATTCAGACCTCTTTTGGGCCCGTAATCCATCACCTTTCGCCACATAGCATTTTCGCCATACCATGGTTTCCATTGCGGGACCGCTCAAGAAAATTATCACCCGAGCATGTTGCATCCCCGTAATGGACTGTGACCATAGATCTGGTCTTGATATGTGATCTAAGCGCACCCGCTAGATTTAGCGCCACTTCCAAGCTTAATCACCCACCAACTTTAGGATTTGCCAAAAGTGTTCCTTGGAATGGGGCGCTACTTTTGGCACTGAACAATAATAGCTCTCAGAGGATGATCTGATGTGGAGGCCTAATGTCACCATGTTGATATTCCACGGATGGAGAAGTGACATCTGTCACTCAAAAACAGGCTGAAAGCATGTCTAAAATGCTTGAAATGAATGCCATGTGTCAGCGCTAGACGGATGCCACGTGTTTGTGCTAACGGTTTCCACAAACTTGATGCTCCAGGGCTTAGGCACTAGATCCTTTTCCTTTGGTTCCTTTATGTTCTTTTACCCTAAGCTGGTGATCTGATGATGCATGTCTTCTTGAATCGAACAACCGAAAATTACTTCGGGTCTCCGGACTCTGGGAAAATCAAATCTCAAACCTCCTCTACCTTCAGCTTCTTTTACCAGGAGACATAGATCTAATGATGCGTGGCCCCGCCGATGGATGGTCCAGATTCACTCTGAGCCTCAATCCTTCAAGACTTTGTAATCTTTAACTCCCACAATTATCCAGAGTGCTGAACTCTGAAGCGAGGGATCTTCCTCCACATGTCCTCAGCTTTTTATGGCTCAGATTGTTTTGGGAGTTCAGGCTTCGTCCCTTTGGGAATTCCATGCACTTCTCACATAGAAACTTTTGAAGTTCATTTCCCCGAACACTTGGATCAGCTACCACATGTCCCCTTAAATATTGACGACTCTTGCTTGCTTCGGGCCTTCAAGGCTTTTAATGGAGTTATATTTCACATGACTTTGAAATCCCAAATACTCGGGGGTCGTTAATCTGGAATCTCTGCCACTGACAAAATTCAACCTGTCTATTGCTTGCACTTCGAGCCCGAAATGGACTTCCATGAAAGCTACGTCTGGCATCCATGGTTTCGACCTAAGTGAACAAGGACTTGGATGACTTGCTGTGGGCTGGGGAAAACAGAGAGAACAGTGACTGAAACAAAGGAGACGAGTGTTCATCCTTAGAGTAAAACAGATAGGTTTAGGGCCAAGACTTCATTCGGGTAAGACATCAAGGGGAATCAGGGCACTCGAACAAAAGGAGAAAACAAAAAATGACTTTAACAGTCGAATGGGAAAATTTAAGATCTGGCCTGCAAAAAGGAGAGAGACAGGGAAAGGATACAGACTTAGGTATTCACAACAACAAACACATACGACTCCAGACAACATTATGTGATAACAAAAAGGATGGCAATTTGGTGACTCAACATTGGCCATCCTCTAATGGCCTCTATCTTCTCGGAATCAACTACTATCCCATTTGCTAAAATAATATGCCCCAAGTATTTATTGTTCTTTTGATAAAAAGATGCACTTACTTAGCTTGGAATACAATTTAAGCTCTATTAAAAATTTTAACACCATTCTTAAATGTTTCTCATGTTCCTCTTCTGACTTAGAGTAGATGAGTATATCATCTAGAAACACAATTACAAACTTGTCCAAGTATTCCATGAACACTCCATTAATCAAGAACATAAAAAAACCTAGGGGCATTTGATAACCAAAATGGCACTACTGTGAATTCATAATTCCCATATATTGTCCTGAATGTTGTCGTGTTGATATCTTCTTCCTTTATCATTTCTTGATGATGACCTGGTCTCAAGTTAATCTTGGAAAAGATTCTTGCACCTTTCAACTGATCAAATAAATCATCAATCCTTGGAAAATGATATTTTCTCTTTATGGTGACCTTATTATCTTCCTAAAATCAATACACAGCCTTAGGGTTCCATCTTTCTTCATCAAAAAAAGAACAAGGGCACCCTAAGGTGACACACTTGGGCATATATACCCATTCCTTAACAATTCTTCAAGTTGCATATGCATCTCCTTCAATTATGGTGTGCCCATTTGGTATGATGTCTTGAACACTAGGGAAACTCCTGGCATCAAATAGATAGAGAAATCAATGTCTCTGTTGGATGTCCTGGGATTTCTCCAAAAACATATTCAAAATCCCTCAAGACTATATGGTCTTTAATACATGCCACGTTATCTCAGGATTCCCCTTCCATATGGGCTACAAGGATCTGACATCCCTTCTTGAAACTCTTTTTCAACTGCATACCTGGAATTTCTCTAACAACTACAGTTCTTGGAATGCATTGAATCTTTCCCTGCTCCCCTTATTCATCAAGACATGGGATTGCCTTCTTGTAGCAGTCTATGACAAAATGGTGTTTTTCCAACCAATCCATTTCAATTAAACAATCATATGAACCCAATGGTATGATGTTCACATCTACCTTTGTGTTGAGTCCATTTGTGTCTATTAGACAATCTTTAACTAGCTCATTGATTTTCCTCTTAGCCCCTATGGCTAACTGAACTAACCAAGATTTATTATGCTTACTCCTTTGCAAGTGAAATCTTTCAACAATGTTATAGTTTATGTAACTATGGCTAGCTCCAGAATCAATTAAATTTGCTATGGGATTTTTTATCAATCTTACCTTCCACTTCAATCATGAGGATTAATATTATTCTTGCTTTTTGTCCAAGGATGCATAAATCCTTGGAATGTTTCCTCCCATATCTTCAAATGTTTCATCATCTGGAATGTTGTGGGCAGTCCTCATTCTTTCTCCTTTTTGAGGGTAGTCCCTACTATATAAATGATTTCACTTGCATCCACAACATTGTATAGGCTACTGCCTTGGCCTTTTCCCAAATGAATCTATAGTCTTATGCTCATTTTGGGTTGACTGACCTTGTTGATTTTCTTGGGAGTCATTCTTGAAAAAAAGTGGCTTAAATTTATTTTTTTCCTTTTATCCTTTTTACCCTTCATCTTGTCATTCCAAGTTTTTTGGAAAATTTTCCTTCCTCTACTCTTCTCATGAATATTATTTTCTCTCCTTATGGCCTCCTCCAAAGTCTTAGGCTTGTCATATTGTATCTTTTGACTATAGAAAGAGGGTATCCCACTCAGATCCTTTGGATTTTGACCTTATCATCCATTATGAAGTCCACATACTTAAGAAAATTAATGAATCTCTTCTCATATTCATCCATTGTCATGCTTCCCAACTTGAGTTCAAAGAACTCTTTCATCTTCCTCTCATAGTAATTCTCTGAAAAATATTTCTCCTGGAAATATCCTTTGAACTGCATCAATGAGACCTTCCTCTCATCAAGTTTCTTGTCTTGCTTGAGTTGATCCCACCACATATCTACCTTTCCTTGCAAGTTCTAGGTTGCAATTCTTGTTTCTAACATGGAGGGATAATCATGTAGCTAGAAATATTTCTTCATCTCCAATAGCCATGCCTCGACCTATTCTCCTTTCCTGTGCTCACCCTTGAAAGTTGGTGGCTTTATTTTCCCGAGTTCACCTTGCAAGATGTCTTCCTTGAGACTTCTTCTCTACCTCTTGAAATAAGACACACTTGGGATACTCCCTCGCCTTAAAATTGCACGAGTTATCCCATTGGATTTCCTTGGAGAATGATGGTGCCTACTCATGATTCTTGATTGTCTATCATTCTCATGCTCATCCCTTCTTCTTTGGGATATGGATGCTATCACTTGTCTAGAATTGAATGTTTGATTGGGGCCATAGTCTTTGTTAAATTTTCTATGCAACATATTTATACTCCGAAGTATCTCTTCTTGAGATTTCATAATCCTTTCATTATCTTCCCTATAGATCTACACTTCTCTATGCATAATTCTCATAGTTTCAGGCTCCTACCTGCCTCTCCTTCCATTAGACTCTATCTCAACATTTCCCATGATGAAATGAAGACCTCAAACCTCATCCTTATGGATTTAATATCCATGGGCATATTCCATAACTCCATTCCTCAATAAGAACCAATTTTTTTTTCCTGTACCTCTAATTCTACAAGAAATGTGCATGTAATAATTATTATTAGCACGTGCATACTATAAAACAATTCATTAATTACAATACAAGTTATTCTTCATATCAATTTATGAATAACACAATACACTAAGTCAAAATATTATTCCTTAGACACATTCCTCTCTTAAACATCTCTCCAATGAATGTACTCATGCCTCATTCTATGTTCCGAGCGAAAAGTTACAAGATTCACAAGATGTAATTTCCACTCATTGCTCTATTTTTACTGCTACATCAATTACTTTATTACTTTCTAAAACTTTAAGTGCCCAATTAAAAATTTTGGGTGGATATATTTCTTCTCCTCCTCAAGACCTTTCCATCAACTATTCTCTTTCCCAAAACCAATAAATGAGTTGAAAGTTGTGGTCTGATGATCTATAAACTGTCGTGGATATTCCACTGAAATAGTTCATCACAACAGATCTGATAAATAAAATTGAAATATACACTATGAAGGTTAAATTCCTTTAGATTCAAAGAATATTAGTTATTCATTTTCTACTTATGCATGAAATAAATTAAATGTGGAAAATAGAGAACCATAAAGTACAATCAGACACCATCCACAAGATAACACAAATATTTTCTCTGGGAAACCCTTACGATAGAAAATCCATCTAGAAGGTGAGGCTTCTCTACTCTCTTTTCTATGGTATGGAAATAATGCAAGTACAAAGGAGAAGGAACTCTCTACGGAGTTACCTGATACCTATGGCATGTTAGGTTGCTACACAACATTAACCCCCTCTGTTATGCTCTCGATTGTTCTACTCTACTATGGAACAAAATAAAATAACATAGAATGGAACCCCTTGTCTTCCAAGTGGCCTGGCATTTAACATAGCTTGATAACCATCTAGGGGTAGGTTTTTTACTTCCTCAACCCTCAATTGTGGTAGGTTTTTAAAATTTTATAATATTCTTGAAATTCCTCACATGGATAGCCCCAAATGCATGAATAATGGGGGATGGCATGGCATCCTCTCGTACCATGGTGGTCAATACGGTAGGTCAACTTGCTGGAGGCATAACTTTTGCATACAATTATGATTAGTGCATGTTCTACACCATTAGAAAGGTATCAGAGTGTAGAATGTCGTGAAGGGGGTGGTAACAAGTTTTGGACACCATAACCCCCCAAAATTCCATTTAATCCCTCAAAATGGCTCTGGAAGGTTCCATACCCCAATTTTCTAAACTAGGACCTGACACTAAAATGAACCTGCAAGCTAATTCCTCCAATTTTTCAACTCTGAAAGCATTGAGATAGATGAAAAATAATATAATGATCCAATCTGGATCATACCTCCCCATTTAGGGGGGATTTTGGTGCCCAAAATATTTACTAAATGAGGTGAGAAAATGTTTCCTTTGCCTTCTCCCTGAAGTACCACTTTGCTTTGGCTGGAAGTTTTATTTTCAACCCAATCCACCAAAGGTCATGCTACCCTTGTCTTGTAGTTCTAGACCACTTATAAAATACTGTGTCTTGATCTAAATCTTCCTGAGCATTTGGTGCTAAGTCCTCTATGGAGGGTAGGACTTGATCCTCCTATTCCAACATGGAAGGCTCCTAGAGTTTGAGATTCTCCACATTCACTACTGAGTAAATGTGCATGTATGGGGGTAGAATGAGTCCATATGAATTATCTCCCACCTTTTCTAATACCTCAAAAGGACCATATCACAGAACCTAGAGCTTCTTACCAGGACCGTGTAGCCTTTCCTTATTCAGTTGTAACCATACTCTGTCTCCCACTCTAAATGGTCTATATGTTATGTGTTGGTCATGTCTAGCCTTGTACTTTTCGTGTGACTTCTTCAGAGTCTCTATACTTGAAAATGGACCTGCCTTATCTTCTCAACAATCATTTATGCTTTTAATGCATCTCCTATGAGGTCCTCCCTCACTCCTCCTTTTTTTCCATATACAACATCTAAGGGTGAAGGTGGAAAATACCCAAAGAAAGTTTCAAAACGTGACTTGCTAGTAGAAGTGTGGAATGCTCTATTATAAGAGTGTTTTATATAGATCAACTTTTCATCCTAGGTCTTTGGATGCTTCTTTTGACTCTGAAAGCATTGAAATAGATGAAAAATAATATAATGATCCAATCTGGATCATACCTCCCCATTTAGGGGGGATTTTGGTCCCCAAAATATTTACTAAATGAGGTGAGGAAATGTTTCCTCTAGCTTCTCCCTGAAGTACCACTTTGCTTTGGCTGGAAGTTTTCTTTTCAACCCAATCCGCCAAAGGTCATGCTACCCTTGTCTTGTAGTTCTAGACCACTTCTAAAATATTGTGTCATCATCTAAATCTTCCTAAGCATTTGGTGTTAAGTCTTGTATGGAAGGTAGGACTTGCTCCTCCTGATCCAACATGGAAGGCTCCTAGAGTTTGAGATTCTCCACATTCACTACTAAGTAAATGTGCATGTATGGGGGTAGAATGAGTCTGTAGGCATTATCTCCCACCTTTTATAATACCTCAAAAGGACCATATCATAGAACCTAGAGCTTCTTACCAGGACCATGTAGCCTTTCCTTATTCAATTGTAACCATATTCTGTCTCCCACTCTAAATGGTCTCTTTGTTATGTGTTGGTCATGTCTAGCCTTGTTCTTTTCGTGTGACTTCTTTAGTGTCTCTATAATTGAAAATGGATCTGCCTTATCTTCACAAAAAAAAATTATGCTTTTAATGCATCTCCTATGAGGTCCTCCCTCACTCCTCCTTATTTTCCATATACAACATCTAAGGGTGAAGGTGGAAAATACCCAAAGAAAGTTTCAAAACATGACTTTCCAGTAGAAGTGTGGACTCCTCTATTATAAGATTGTTTTATATAGATCAAATTTCCATCCCAGGTCTTTGGATGCTTCTTATTGTAACCCCTCAAAATCCACACCAAAGACTTGTTGACTACTTTCATCTGTCCATCTATCCGTGGATGGAATGTTGTAGACCTCTTCAACTTAGTGTCCATATTCCCCACAATGTAGTCTAAAATGCACTGTGAAATCAAGTATCCTTGTATGATAAGATTCTCCTTGGTATCCCAAAGTGCACTCAGACCTATTCAAAGAACTTGTTTGTTGCTTCTTGTCCATTGATGGTGTTTTTACAAGGCATGAGAATGCACATTTTGTTGAACCTATCAACTACCACAAATAGATAGTCATGTCCCTTTATGGTTGTTGGTAAACCTCTCACAAAATCCACGGAAATAATTTCCCAAGGTCAAGTGGGTAGAGGTAAGGGATGGTATAGACCTTGTTTCCTGTTATTGGGATTGTTGGTACAACAAAGTATACATCCTCTAATGTATCATGCTACATCTTCTTGCATTTTGGGCCAGTACACATACTTGTGTAAGTTGGAAATTATATTCCCAACACCAAAATGTCCTACAACCTTGGAGGTCTGATCCTCTCTCATAAGCTGCAATCGTTCACCTTTAGGAACATAGATATTGTCGAGATTGTAGAGTAAACCATTCTAGAAATGGTATTTATTCTTTCCATCACCTTCTTCTATATGAATTTGTCCCTGTAGATTTTGAAACACCTTCTTGAAGTCCTCATATTCTATGCATGCCTCTTTATATGCATCATGGGTAAAAGGCTCCATGTGCATTAGATTTATTGTGAATAGACTCATCCACCATGGCTAGGGTTTCTCCAACTTCTCTTTAAGTCGATTCATGGATCGTGAAACTTCCCAAAAATATCCCAAAGAAAAAAATGCTTTGATACCAATATGATATGTAAACTGTCATGGATATTCCACTGGAATAGTTTGTCATAACAGATTTGATAAATAAAACTGAAATCTAGATTATGAAGGTTAAATTCCTTTATATTCTAGAATATTTAGTTATTGATTTTCTTCTTGTGCATGAAATAGATGAAATGTGAAAAATAAAGAACAATAAAATGCAATCACACACCATCCACAAGATAACGCAAATATTTGTTATGGGAAACCTTTACGGGAGAAAATCCAGCGAGAAGGTGAGGTTGCTCCGCACTCTTTTCTCTAGTATGGAAATAATGCAAGTACATAGGAGAAGGAACTATCTATGGAGTTACTTGAGACCTATGGCCTATTAGGTTGTTACATAAAATTAACCCCCTCTTTTATGCTCTCTAATTTCCCACTACCATTTTTTTTTCTCTGTTGAAAAAAATACAATTACATAGAATGGAACCCCTTGTCCTCCCAGTGGCCTGGTATTTAACATCGTCCAATAGTCATCTAGGGGTAGGTTTTTGACTTCCTCAACCATCAATTATGGTAGGGTTTTGAAAATTTTAGAATAATATTGAAATTACTCACATGGTTAGCCCCATTTGCATAAGTAATGGGAGATGACATGGCATGTTCTCGTACCATGGTGGTCAACACGATAGATCAACTTGTGGGAGACATAAGCTTTTCATACGAAATCTAATTGATGTACGATCTACACCATTAGAAAGGTATCGGAGTGTAGAAAACCATCAAGGGGCTATGCATAATTTTTGAACACAAAAACCATAAAAAAATGTTGTTTAATTCCTCAAAATGGCTCCAGAAGGTTCCAGATCCCAATTTTCCAAACTGGGACCTACAACTAAAATGACCCTGCAAGATTATTCCTCCAATTTTTCCACTCTGAAAGCATCGAGATAGATGAAAAATAATATAATGATCCAATCTGGATAATCTAAGGAAGTTTATATTGTTTTCACATTTTATCCATGTATGCTACAAGTGTCTTCCTTCTCCTCCTGCACACTTTTACATACCCAGATTCCAAATCTAGCTCCATGGTTGTCTTATAGTTCATAAGATTTCCATAGACTACTCTTGTGCCCCAAGCATACTTATAAGAAATGATTTATTCCCTCTGGAAGTAAATTGGCTCCAAAATTATACCCTTAATTGTTCCAATTGTAACTTTCTCATGCGAGCTCTGCTTTTCTTCCCATATAGCTCATTGGAAATCTCTCTCAAAGTTATTTTATTTAAGCTACAAAAATTAATCCGGTGCCTACAACACTTGTATTTTCAAAAAATAGAACTCCTGAAAAAGTTGTTTAGGGCCTCAAAATGCCCCTATAAGTTGAAGACCTTCAAAATCTAGAAAATTTCATGAAAATTTGACTGTTTTTACTGTTGTAACATTCTTTTAATCAACACCGTCGATATCAAAATTGGGTGAAATCTGAGCCATTGATCTAGGATCCATCAATGATTATCGATCGATGTTTTAATTTGGACACACGCAACACTCAACGGAAATTTTCAACCCAACCATCGATCATTGACCCCTTCCTTCGGCAGCCGACTTGCAAGACATCTCTAAACTGACCGACTCGACCATCGACAATTTCTCTAGGATGAATGAAATGATTTACTGATTATTTCGACCCGATCATCGAACATTAGCCATATCTTTTCTGACATGGCATGACACATAGATACTAACGTGGAATGACATGTGGACATTGACATGGCACTCTGGTTGATGTGGCATGACATGAGGATGTTGTAATATCTCAGAATCCTTGGATATGGATATTAACTGCTAGCTTGGGGTTTTGACTACAGATATGATGCACTGCAGTTTTTGGTTGAGTTTCAAAAATATTTTTGGATGTGTTTTTTTTTGTTTAATAGTTTTATACAATGCATGCGAATAGATTTGGGACCATAACCAACTCAACAATTTTATTAAACAAAATAACAGACAATATACTGCAATATGTGGAAACTCAAGAAATTATATTCAACTAGATCTTTATAAATGGTGATTTTAATTGGAATACAAACAAGATACTGCAAAATACCAGTAGATAGATGGATCTGAGATCCACCAGGTAGATCCACTGCATGCATGGAAGAAAATGTTGCATGCAACCAAAAATGTGTTGTTTAATTGTTGCAAAAGATTAGATAATTCATCCTGGTGGAAATACTTGGCAGAATGGCGTAAGATTTGTCCCAGATGAGTCGCCATGCTCCCTAGAAATTTTTTTATGCCTCATATATGGAACAATATACTCTTTGTTGTACTGTCAAAACCTCGGATGGAAGTCAAAACCCCCACGCACTATAAACTGGTAAACTGGCACGATCTGGGTGATTCCCCCGTCAGAATTTTGTGAGATATGTCTCACTCGAAGCGCCCTGGTCTACTCCCAAATGGGTCTGAAGGGATTTATCTCTCCCTGACTAGTTAGGCCTAGCGACCCCTGAATGTTGGTAAATCCTCCTCAAAACTTCACGCTGCAACTAGAAAATATGCGCACTAGCTTGGGTTGGAACTCTCCACTATTGTAACCTGAACCTGTAGCTCGATGAAGAACTTGTTTGATCCTCTCAAAGGACTAGGGTGTTTCTTTCAAAACCGAACTCTGTCAATGGTGGTGGTTTCATCCATAAATCTACAAAACAAGAAGGAAGTCGCATGACTCCTCTCTGGTTTGTAATTTCCAATTCATAATCTGCATAACAAGAAACTATGTCGACTTTCTCCTTTTATATCCCCTATGATCTAATTTATCATTCACTTTAATTATTAAGTGACTTTTCCCTAAGTTTTGATTTAATAATCACTTACTTCACTCGAAACCCCCTTTTTCTTCTTTTATTATCTAATGTCACTTTCACTTATGCTTTTTCCGGTAAATGATATTAAATAATCCTTTTTATTCCCTTTTTCTCCCGACATTCCTCCCTTCCCGAGATTTCTTTTCCTCAAGCAAAATCAAGCCTGGGTGTTGTAGGATCTGTTCTCCCTCCCATGTAGTATCCTCAACTAGAAGTCCCCTCCATCTGACCAGGCACTCCCTTATAATCTGACTCCTCAACCTGCGCTCCCTGTACTCCAAAACCTCCTTTAGTTCCAACTCCAACTAGCCCTCCTCATCCATTGGTGGCAACTCCTCTGAAGTAGTAACATGTTGTCCCACCTCCTTCTTGAGGCAATAAACGTGAAACACATTGTGGATCTTACTACCCTACGGTAATTCTAGCTCATAAGCCACCTCACCAACTCTCTGGGAAATCTGATAAGGTCCATATAACTTGGGTTTTAGCTTTTTTGCCCCACTTTTATTCAAAGAAGACTGTCTTTACAGTTATAATTTCAGAAATACCAAATCCCCCACCTCAAACTTGTGCTCTACTTTCTGTCGGTCTGCATATACTTTCTACTGGTTCTATGTTGCCTGCAAATTTTCCTTCAATATTTTGAGAATCGCTTGACTCTCCTCTATCCAATATTTGGCTCTGGGAGCTCCGTTGTCCCCAAACACTATTTCCATAAATGATAGTGCATTGTACTCATACAAGTCTCTGAATGGAATCATCCTATTCGACATATGATATTTCATGTTATAGAAACACTTGCCCATATGGAGCCATTTTACCCATGCACGTTGTTGTCCCCCTACATAGTTCCTCAGGTACCCTTCCACCCATTTATTGACTATCTTTGTCTGTCTGTCGGTTTTTGTATGGTAACTGGTACTTGTAGCTAAATTTGTGCCCACCATCTTGAACAACTCCCACCAAAATGCACTAATGAAGTGTCCATCTTTGTCGCTGACTATCTGTCGAGGTAACCCATGCAGTCTGAAGATCTATATGAAAAATAACTCTGCCACTTGATTGGATTATACTCAATCGGTATCACAAATAAGTGCACAAACTTGGTCAGTCTGTCCACCACCACAGAAATACAGTCCCTACCTTGCACCATAGGTAGTCCTGTGATGAATTCCATGGAGATGCTCTCCCATTTCTACTCCAGAATGGGTATAGGCTGAAGTAACCATGTTGGTTGTGTCTGCTTGGACTTGTTCTACTGAAATGCCATACACTCTCAAACATGTCTCAGTACATCATCCTTGAGACCCTTCCATGAGAATATCTCCCTGATCTGTCGGTATGCCTTGAAGTACCCCTGATGCCCTGCTAATGGTGAATCGTGACTGGCCTCCAGAATATTTTATTTCAATGTAGATTATGGGACTAAGTAGATCATGTCTTTGTAGAAAATGATGTCATCTAGTACTCTATACCTATCGTCTATCACTTGCCCATCCATCACCTCATATGAAAATTTGTTTTTGGAATATTAGACCAACAATTGTGCCTTCCAAATAGTAGATATGTCAATCAACGAACAACTCATTGGGTTCCTAGAGAAGGTGTCTTCTATGAAGTTCCTCTTGCCTTTAACATACTCAATGTCAAATTCAAAGGCTTGGACCTTCGAAACCCATTTCTGTTGTCTCTCACTGAGGTCTTTCTGATCCAAGAAATGCTTCAAACTATTTTGATCGATTTTCACCACGAATCTGTTTCCCACTAAGTATTGTCTAAACCTTTTTAAGGCATGCATGATAGGCAACATTTCTTTGTCATAGATAAGATAAAGTCTCTCGGATTCGATGAGTTTCCTTCTCTCAAAGGCTATGGGGTGGCATCCCTTCATCAACACTACTCCAATCCCCTCTTCTGATGAATCACACTCCAAGACAAAGGGTTGTGACAAGTTAGGGAGTGCTATAAATGGGTAGGCTCTCATGACCTCCTTCATTTTCTCCAAAGTGTGTTGTGATGCCTCGGTCCAATGGAAAGATCCCTTCTTGGTCAAATCAGTGAGAGGTGCCCACAACTGTGAGAACCCTTTTACAAACCTCCTATATTAACTACACAACCCAAATAATCCCCTCAACTCTGTGATGTTCTTAGGTGTTGGCCAATCCAGAATGGACCTGATGTTTTCCTAATGTAACTACACCCCCTACTTGTTGATAATGTTGTATAGGTACAAAATCTCTCTCATCTCAAACTCACACTTGGATTATTTCACATATAAGGATTGTGACTGCATAATGCTCAGAACCTCATCTAAGTGTGTCAGATTCTCTTCCCAAGCCCTACTGTATATTAGGATGTCATCGAAGAAGACCAAAAGATACTTCCGCAACTCTCCCCTGAAAATGTGGTTCATGCAAGACTGGAAAGTTGTTGGTACGTTGGTCAACCCTAAGGGCATGACTAAGAACTCGAAATGCCCAAAATGGCATCTGAAAGTTGTCTTCTCAATATATTTCTCTCTAATGTTGATCTAATGCTAACCTAAAATAAGATCTATCTTGGTGAAGAATATGGCCCCATGTAGCTCATCCATCAACTCGTCTATGCGTGCAATGGCATACCTATTTTTTATGGTATTCTTGTTGAGTTCATGATAGTCTATGCACATCCTCAACATGCCATCCTTCTTCAAGACCAATACTATAGACAAATAAAATGAACTATTTTTGGGCCTGATGTGCCCCATCTCAAGAAAGTCCTTGATTTTTTTCTCAATCTCATCCTTGAACCTCTTAGGATGTTTTTAGACTACGGTGATCATTGGTGTCTCCCCTGCCTCTAACTCAATAGTGTTCACAAATCCTCTTTCTAGTGGTCACCCTGGTGGTTTTGGCCCAAATATCATCTCATACTAACTCAAAAGTTCCCCGATCTCTCAATGATAATGTTGTCTACCATTTGAATCCCTCCTGGTGGTAATAAAACAATCAAAAACATACACCACATCCCCATGTATGAAAATACTCTCCATCCTCTCTGTTGACACTATCATGGGTGCTCCTGTAGACATCCCCCTTAATACCACCTGTGATCCATTTGTTTCTTTTAATCTCATCGTCAGGGTATGATAATTGAACCCAATCTCTCCCAGTGAGTACAACCATTGAACACCTAATACCGCATCAGTCTCTGATAATTCAACTGTTGGGACTTCATTTTGTCATGTTTTAATGCATGTTCTAATCATTTAATTTGATCAACTGGCCTCATTACATACCTGGTTTTCCCGTACTTGGTGTAAAAGTGTAACCTAAGAAGAGCCCATGAGGTAGTTCAATACTTATGCATATTTTGTACACTCTTATTAGT
The DNA here is from genome assembly GCA_010110895.2 of Picea sitchensis. NCBI lineage: Eukaryota > Viridiplantae > Streptophyta > Pinopsida > Pinales > Pinaceae > Picea > Picea sitchensis. The sequence goes on along the minus strand of SNQJ01S0061359.1, from coordinate 56,964 downwards.
GAAAATGTGTTAATTTATTAAAAATAGATCTTCTAATGGTGTGATTTGAATAAACAGGTTGGGTGACTAGGTAGCCTTGATCGTTGACATTTCTAGTCATCCGGTACTAGAGTAAAAGTCGCATTTTGAAGTCTTCTAGAAGAAAATCGGAGACATGGGTTTTATGGGGCATGTCGTTGACATGCGGACACATGATTCAGAATTCTTCCAGCTCACACGTGTAGACCTCAATCTCAGGGGGAATATTTCGGGAAATAGAAAAATCTCAAACTGCCAACTTGCACCTCAACTTTCGTGCACATGGAAGCGAATCTGCAGTTTCTAAAACATGGGTTTTTCTCCCAGAATGACAAGTTAGGTCTCCAATGAGCCGTTTTCAAAAATTCACTACGGTTATAGAGTTATGGAAGGCGCTTTGGAGTGGATTAATAAAAATAACACAGTTTTCCTATTATAGTTCAGTACCAATGTGACTGTCTAATTCCGGTACCAACGAATGTCCGAGTCCGGTACCAACCATTTGTCGTTATTCAGATCTGGTACCATTTGTCGTGTCTCACATGTTATGATCCAGTACCAATAAAGGAAACAGGGTACACTAAAGTTAAGCTCCAGATCGTGCCTGAGATATTTGCTGACTGCTTATTAGATCATCCAAGTTCTAGAAAGACTATATTAGACTAGTTTGATTATTGTTTCATCCTCATGCACTCCATGTCATGAGGATGAAGCTTAAAATATGTAACTGAATGTGTAAATTGGACAACCACCGATTTGTTTGAGATTTCACCTCCTTGTGTTTCACGACTAAGACTGTTTAAATAGTTGTGGCAATGATGGTGAGACATCTGGACATATAGACATATGAAGAAATAGAGAGTAGGGTTGCATATTGTGGAACATATATTCAGTTTGAGTATTAATGAAAGGATTTCATTTATGTCCATGTTTTTTATTATTAAGGAATGAATGTGAATTGAGTTGTTAGCCTAATCCAATTCCATGTTTAAGATTTGAGTAAGAGTGATGTGTGGATCGAAGAACAACTTACAGTAAACTCCAGTCGCTGACCTGTTTGAGCGGCAAGGGCCCACCGCCCAACAAAGGTCAACATTCGTGTAGGTTAATGTTAGCATTTGGTTTTAGTAGTATAATTGTTAGAATAGCTGAAGATTTGATTTCTCAATTTAATTCATCATCTCTAACAGCTTCAGGCAATAACAGATAATTCAGTTTAGGATTTTGGTTAAATGATTGCTTACAGATCTTTACTTACTCTGTTTTTGCATATGCCCTATTTCTATTCTCATGAATTTGATTTCATTGAGTGATCATAGATGTTGGCAGCAGTAGTCAAACCTATTTGGACAAGAACTAGTGAAGTTCATTGTGAACCACAACAGAACCAACATATTGACTATTGAACTACCCATGCTATGCTTTGATGATTGATGTGTGATTTACTTTCTAAGAGTGTGATTGGATAGTTAGCTTTCTAGGTCAGATACCAGATTTGATTTGTCAAAAGTCTCCATCTCATACTTGCATGTACCATAATGGAGTACATAGCCTCTCTGTGAAAGACAACCAAAGTGTGTTTCAATTTTATAGTTTGCTTTATTTCCAGCATGCATAATCTAGCTTAGTTCTATACTCGTGACATTAGAAATTACCTTTCTTACTAGTGTCTTGTAAGTCTGTTGATTATGAATCCCGGATTGATAATTAAATGTGTGCATTATACTAATCATATAATTGCCACAACATTTTGGTGTCGTTGCCGGGGAGTTGCAAACGTTAAGAGGTAATTTTAGTTTGGTTTGTTTCAATGGTTTTAAGGACTACTTGAGGGAGGAGAATAAAACGTTTAAGACGTGAGTGAAGAGCCACGTGGCCACTATAGTGGGGTTCTCCGAAGCTAGGTTTCCTTCTTCCTTTAATGCAAAGTGTGTTTTTCTTTATGAATTTTATTTTTAATGAACTAACTCGTGTGAAAGGATAACTTGGTGACAACATGGTCCAAGTAAGTGAGGAGTTCAAGTTTGGTAAGTTTTATTGCAATTAGTAGTTTTAGATTAAAATTTCAATCTCTTTAAAGATAAACCATTTTTAGGGTGTTGTAAGAACCCCCGAGTACTAATCCATGTTGCGAGACAGGATCTACCAGCCAGCAGAAGAATGATGATTAAGAGTTTGATGAGGAAAGGAAGAAATGGTACTCCAAGGAATTTCACAAACTTTGATAGCAAATGGAGACCTACCTGCATCTCGAGTGGAGCAAATCCTCATTGCTATCAAAGGCCTATCTGCATTTGAGGTGGACCAAGTTTTGGTTTATAGTCATAGATTTATCTGTATCTCAAGGAGGAAGAGAAGAGCAAGAGACTCATGAGCCACACAATGTAGCAGACCCAAAATTTCATAAACAACATCTAGAGGAGATTCAAGAGTCATGGACCACAACTGATAAAGAGTGGACACTGGAACCTGAAATTAAAGAGTCTCATGCCTGCCTGACACCATATTTTATCAATGAAGACCATATTTCAAAAGATTTACTTGACATGATAATGGAAGATCTAGTAAGCCAAGAAAATCTAGATTATATTGAAGGTTGGATCCAAACATTAGGTAAACTACCATATTGCTCCCTTATTTGAAAATTCGCAGCATCATTCCTAGAAGAGCAACTGGCCTCTCATGTTCGGACAACCATTGAGGTATCTTTTCCATATTTGGATATGAGTTTGCTTATAAATTTGTTTCGCACATGGCTGCATTGGAAATTTTCATATACCTGAAGAAAGACTCGCTCTTTCTCAATTAGGAAGGATAGTAAATAAGTAAA